>MJUU01066182.1:75300-112840 GCA_002080025.1 Modiolus philippinarum | reverse complement strand
GGGGGGGGGGGGGCTGCACGGGGGTTATTGTTTGATTTACTTAATCTTATCGTATATTAATAGGGATTTTGTCCCATGTACATTTCCTCCATATCCCTTTATTTGTTCTTATATAGAAATAAACATTAACATTTTTTAATAATTCAATAAAATATATACGAATGCCATTATCTGAAAAACATCAAATATAACTACATGTAGGTTAAAAAGAATCACTACAAAAGTCAAATTGTCTGAATTAAACAATATTCGTCTGAATTTGTCTGAAAAATTACTCGACATTCTTCAATGTCTGATTTTGTGCTTAATTTTTCTTGTATTAGTTTTGTCTTAAAATTTCTCGGCATATTCTCGACAATCTGAATTTGCATGAAACTTTCTTGATAAAACTCTCGACATTCTTAAGATTCTGTATTATTTCTGAAATTTCTCGACAGATTCTTAATTGTATTAATTTTGTGTTACAATTTCTCGACAAATTCTTATTGTATAAATTTTGTCTTTAGAATTTCTCGGCACATTCTCGACAATCTTAATTTGTATGGAACATTCTTGATAAAATTCTCGACATTCTTTAAGTTAAGATTCTGCATTATTTCTGAAATTTCTCGACAGATTCTTAATTGTATTAATTTAATTTCTCGACAAATTCTTATTGTATTAATTTTGTGTTAAATTTTCTCGGCACATTCTCGACAATCTGAATTTGTATGAAAAATTCTTGATAAAATTCTCGACATTCTTAGTATTCTGCATTTGTCTGAAATTTCTTATCAAATTCTTAATTGCATTTATTTTGTATTAAAATTTCTCAACACATTCCCGACCGTCTGAAAATGCATGAAAAATTCTTGATAAAATTCTCAACATTCTTAACATTATGCATGATGTCTGAAATTTCTCAACATGCTCTCGATGTTCTTAATTTTGTCTAGAAATTTCTTGACATGTTAGCAATATTCTTGATTTTGTGTACAAATTTGAAATTTTTCACCATTTGATGAATTTTCGTTTTTTATCTATTTTGTATTATTTATCTTGTCTGTTTTAAACTGTATTCGTAGCTTATTATGCTAAAATTATGTAAAATCACCCTTTAATACATTAATATTTGGTATTTATGTTGTAAATAAAAGCATTTTATTTTCAATAATGTCACAAAACCATGATGAAAAGGTCTGGATAATTCTAATTAGGCAGCCAATAAATAAAGCAAAATAAAAACATTTAAAATGAAATAGAACAAATTTATGGTTTCTTCTGTTTCACTCGGATTGTCAACTTTTCAAGGATTTGTTTTTACAAAATGTTTTAAAAACACATTTGCTGCTAAAATGTGTCAATTCATTAATTACATAACTTCTTATCATTATGCGAAAATGTTAATGTATGTGTATTTTGTGGTGTTTCCTGGTATTTTACAAACTCTTTAAAGTTCATTTGGATAATACATATACTTGCATGTATTTTAAATATCTTCACAATTACAGAAAAACTGTGTTGTCAATATTTACCATTATGTAAATATCCTTATCCGTGGATATAAGTATTTACAACATATATACCTAAGTCAGAAAATTTATTAAGCCTTTGTATGTCTTGTCTTTTTTCTAGTTAAGTTTTTCTAGTTAAGTTTACTTTATATCTATAGGAGTCTAGAATGATGTTTATTTCGCTGAACTTGATTACTGTTTAATCAGGGGCCGACTCCGATGTGCCGTTGGGTGTGGGGTTTTCTCATCGTTCATTGAAGATCTTATGGTGGTTTTGAGTTGTTATTACTCCCCTTTGGGTCGTTGTCTCTTTGACACATTCCCGTTTCCCTTCTTTTCTCTACCTTTTGAAATTTTTCTTAATTATATTCAGAAATATAATTTGCTTAGGTTATAGTTTACAATTTTTTCTGCAATTAATTTTGAGATTTAGATCCCATGAATACAGAAATTAATACAAACATTTAAACACCTTTAAATAACAGAGATTGTCACAGGTGAGTGATACTATCTCATGTAAAACTATTCATCAGTTCATTCCAAACATTTTTATACAAGTGCAAAATACAAGCAGTGCCACATTATGTAAATACTACATACAAATCTAATACTTTTGAAGACTCATCAGTTCTCCTTAAATGTTAATGCTGCTAAATTGATTCCAAATCCTGGATTAATAGATTTAATGCATGCCATTTGTAGGAAGCCCCACCCCCCTCCCCGAACACCTTTGTTATTTTCGAATAAAAAATCATAAGAAGGGAAACCTAAGAACTACTGCTGACGACTTTAAATTTTCGTTGTTAAAATTTTAAATAGACAACACAAACTGCTTGCATATTCTCACTGTAATTACAAATAACGCAGATAACCTTCTGAGATTGCTTACCTAATAAGTTTTACATTTTTTATTTCAATTAAATTCGGGGTATAGGGATTAAATATTTATACTTGAAACGATGAACAAAATTATTCAGGATTGGTATGAGCAGAGATCTCGACTCTTCATTAAGTTTGTGTTGTAACAGACCTAAAATATAGATATGTGACGAATGGGTAATTACTTTGATTTTAAAACTGAATGCGCTCCCCTATGATTACTTGCTCAGACGGAGGATCATATTCGACTGAAATAATCTGTACATTGTCTGCTTAATTCTAAGAAGGTATTTTTATGTGCTAGCTAAAATGATTTTCTAGGACAGATTAAGTACTCGTATATAGAAAAGCATCATTTTACTGTACATCATATGGCATAGACATATCAAATGGTTAATAATTTGGTGATTATATGTAACTTATACGCAGAACGTATTTATTTTCCTCATTGAGTATATTAGTTGATTTAAGTGGTGACCTTGGCCCTCTGGATAAGTGCATAAGAGGGGTCAATACCTGTAGTACTAGTTTATGAGTTTTTTTAATTTTTAATTTATTTTAATAAATTAATTTCTATTCTAATTTATTTAAGAATTGCAATATTATCAAAAATCTATCTTACAAATTAAATCAAATTGTTCTTTTATTTGTCTTCATACAATCTAGACTGTATCAGACCATTTTAGACCGTTGCGAATATGTCGAGACATATTCAGACATTCTTCGGACTGTCAAGAATATATCGAGACATATTCAGACATTCTTCAGACTGTCAAGAATATGTCGAGACATATTCGGACTCTGTTCAGACTGCCAGAATATATCTAAACATATTCAGATCATTAAAAATAAGTAGAGTTGCTTTCGGACATAATTCATACAATTAAGAATGTGTCGAGACAAATCCATTCTTAGTTCAGACTGCCGAGAGTGCTTCGAGACACAATCAGACTTTTTTTCATACTTTCGAGAGATGCGTCAAGACAATTAAGAATAGCGTCGAGAACTTTAAGAAATAATTAGGAAAAAATAAGACAAAGTCGAGAATGTTTTTATATATTCCAAACACTTAATGTCGAGTAATTTTTCAAAAAAAGGTAAATTCAGACACTTTGATTCTTGTAGTGAATACTACTGTAGTAGTAGTTGTGTGATTGATCATACAACTTCTAGAATCTAAACAACACAGATATTTATAAAGATTGTTATTAAAGTAGCGTATTACAATTAAGACAAATGTTAATCGTTTTAAAATGAAAAAGTCGAAAGTTTTGATTTTTTTTTAAATTCCAGCCGGCAAAGTATCGATGAATTTAAGGTCACCGGTAGTCATGATAATAACAATTTTATATATCTTTTTTCATTGCTTTTAAAAAATTGTTTATACATAAATATTCAAATGCTTTGAATTCATCTGAACTTGTATAAATTTTCATTTGCAGATCTCAATTTTATTGCAACTTTGATATTTTTTATTATAAATTCATTTAAAATTTTTCGGGATTTGACATTGTCTCCTGAGCATTCATAATCTAACGATCAAATCAAACCATATGTAATCATTATAGGTAAGTGTAATTCAATACAACAGTGCAAGTATTTTGGGGGGATATTTAAGAAGTTCCCATATAGTTCATGTCATAGTGACGTTTGATAAACTTCAAAATAAGGCTAACAGTACTAGGCCACTCAAATACTCAATACTCCAACTATTTTGTTTAGAGCAAGGATAAGACTTGCTTTCGCTGAGGCACATTCAGTTAAGACTATGCTAGATTTAGTTAAGTAATCTTTCAACTTCCATTCAGAAAATTGCATAATTTTTTTTTTTCGGTTGATTATTTTATCAATTCACAAACGTCTATCAGGCCTTTATAAAAAGTATCTTCTTTTTTGACGAATTTAGCAGATTCATGGACGTTTTTTATGAAAGGGTTGAATCGCACAAAACAATAATATTTGCTTTAAAATTTGAATAAAACTAAATGTTATAAATTGCTTTGGTCCGTTTTTGCTAATTACTTTAATATATAATTTTACCATAATAAATGGTATGGTTTTAAAGTTATGTTAAAAAAACAATTTCCAAAAGTGCCTCAAGGGTAATAACTCACTGGGAAGTAACAATTAATGCTTTAAACCGAACCATGTGGGCAATTCTGATTAATCTTAAACTTAATGTAAAATATTCTGCAGTGGGATGTTTATTCAAGATACCAAACAAAACGGTTCTTAAATTATATACTGCTTGTATAATGTTTCGATAAGAGGACAATATTTTACAAACAATTAATAGGCTGGTTGATGAGACCAACAGTTAAATAGCAAGAACTCGTTGGTCTTCTTCATTATTTAGAAGGCGCTAGATGGTTAAGATAGTGTTTACAAGTGAATTCGTATTAAATATCGATGCTTTTTGTCGTTGATAATTTATATTTGTTCCTTTTATCATTAATGCTTAGTTTTTATCAGATATTTTTTCATGCATACTTTTCCTTTCGTTTTGTCTTGATCATTCACTAAGTTATGATTTAGCATATGATTACTTATTAGGATTTTTTTTCAAGTTTAGCTTTCGAGTTTATAATTCTAACGATTGACATAACATCATAACGCTAGCTTAGACTTCCAGAAAACAAAATAAACAGTTTGAAACTGAATTGTTAATTTCTTTAGTTAATCATTAGCTGAAACTTTCATAGACGACACAACAAAAATAAACCAAGAGAAAATTAGTTTGTAGTTAAGTTTTCTTTGAGTCAGCATTGAGTACTTACCTGAGTTGGTACATTAATGAACTCGTGTAAATATATATTAAAAAGACAGCAAAAACACTATTTACCAAATAAGACTAAATATGGAACTTTTGTCTGTTCCTCATCAAACAAAAAGCTCAATATCGTTTCTAAAGATGTTGAAATTGAAATAAAACCAGTCAAAATTATGTTATCGAATTTTCGGATTTTCATTGTATTATTTTCAAAACCAACAAAACATACCTGATATCCAGTAAGTGACTCCATGTTTTCTAAACGCTCGGCTGAAAAATATATGTTAACAACGTCACAAAAATATTAATTAACGAAGTAATGAACAATGATTAAATATACTTAAAAAAAAAAAAAAAATTGGCAGCACATTTTCAACCATTTTAAATTTATACAAAAATGCTTAAATGCTGATTAATTCTGATCTTTGCTAAAAATAACCATAAAAAATCTTCATTTTGTCGGTTAGGGTGTACAAGATATGAACATTTTGTTTGCTTTCGTTGCATAAAAATGAAAAATCCAGCATTCTTGCATATCCCATCCTTTAAATGTTTTTCCTTTTTGGGTCTAGCTAGCAAAAAATTAATGCAATATTCAGAATTTATGGACAGACGTATGCTTATGATTAGCCGAACTCAAATCCAGCTCAGAAAAGTAAAATTGAATTTATTAATTGAAATTTGGTAACCTGAAAAATATACCACTTTTATTCACACCAGTTGTGGCTAAACTTTTTTTGTTCAATATATGTTAAACTTCTTAATCAATATTCTGCAAACCCACGATAAGTCTACTTCGAATTTTTAACGACTTAACCTATATCTGGCAATATAACCCAATCTATAACTGACAATATACAAGGTTTACCGTTGGGTTTTTGAGACGGAATAAATTGGTTAGGAAACTATAAACTCTGTACAGTTTTAAGTGTTTTGTGGAGTCTTGTTCTTTTGTGTTTGGGCTGTTTGTTCTTATATCTTGATTTTTGTTGCACCTATATTTCCTTTAAGTGGATATCAAGTCAACATTCCAATT
The DNA here is from genome assembly GCA_002080025.1 of Modiolus philippinarum. Taxonomy (NCBI): domain Eukaryota; kingdom Metazoa; phylum Mollusca; class Bivalvia; order Mytilida; family Modiolidae; genus Modiolus; species Modiolus philippinarum. Next base: position 106,662 of record MJUU01066182.1, on the reverse strand, counting down.
CGACTGATCGTTGACCACTGATTGATCGATGAATCATGAATTTTGACTTGATGGTTGACGGATAGTAAAATAACTGATATCTGATGCGACTCTTGGCTCTTGAATCATGACGGATGACGGATAGAGTGAAAACTAATTAATTATGAAAGGATGATCGGTGACGGATGGCTTATGGAATGTTACTATTTAATTACACAGGATCGGCCAAATGAATCTCAGAGCGTTGATATTATTCCTAGTAAGATCAAAAGTAATTACCAAGAAATGTATCTGAAGTTCTAAGTAATTCAGGTGACATGAGGATTGACATTCAAAACTTTATATTTTTTTTGGGAGAAATTTTATAAAAAGGATTACTTTGCAGTTATGCAAATTGTTTTGAAATAGATAAAATATATGTAAATTATTTCAATAACTCACCAACAGGTAGTATTAACAAAGATCGCGAAAAAAATATCACACTTAATATTCCAATGATTATATACCATTTTGCCAAATATTCACAAACAAATTATATCACAATTTCGAAACACTTAAAATATAGAAATCATTTAAATAAATCGCAACCAGGTATAATCAGAGGAAATATATAAAAAATGTAATGTATAGGTCCCTGGAGTTTTTAGAGATTACATTGACATTTCTCACTCTAAATTCTATTAATGAAATATTAGTTTGCCAAAAATTGATAAAAAGTTTTTTTCTTTTTAAATTTCAAAACACTTTAGATATGGATATTATTGGAATGAATTGCCAGTTTATTGTATTTTCAGAGATTTTGTTGATATTTCACACCCAGAATTCTAATAATTAGTTATTATTTTGCAAAAAAATTATTAAAAGTTTATACCCAAATTATAAATCAAATCAAAACAATTAGCATAGGAAAGGTACTGGATCAAATCACTATTAGATAGTCTTTTCAGAGATGTATTGAATATTCACTCTCAAAAATCTACCTATTGTCACTGAATATTGTTATATCTGAGATTCATTAAAAAAATTATATTGCAAAACAAAAATCATTATCCAAAATTTTTAACATGGAATTTTGTAGAAAAAGTCACCACAAGATGGTATTTTCAGGTTGCGTTGACATTTTATACTCAAACATATACTAATTAAGTATCATTTTGCCAAACCTTGATAAAAAGTCTAAATCCCAAACATTCAAATCATTTGGAAACACTTGAAATATAACAATTATTGGAATAAATCACTTGTATGTGTTATTTTAAGAGAACGTGATGGCATTTCAAACTCAAAGTTCTACTAATCAGATACTGTTTGCAAAAAATTCATTAAAAAAGTAATACTACAAACAATTAAATCACTTCGGTAACTACGCTGTTTTGTTATTCAAAAGACAACGTCAGTAATGGTAATTATTGAAATAAATCAATAGAAGATGGTATTTTCATAAATTGTATTGACATTTAACACTTAAGAACATACTTAATAACATTATTTTCCACAAATTCTTAAAAAGAATATATATATATCGCTAACATTCAAATCATTTCGAAACACTTCAAACATAGAAATGAATATATCATCACTAAATCACTGGATGATTTTTCCATAGACTGCGTTGACATTCTACTAATCAAATATTATTTTGCATAAATAGCATAAAAATTGATATCGTAAACACTGTAATCATTTGAAACACTTCAAATACTGGAATAGATAAAAAAAAAAACATTGTATTGTGTTCACTTTTAAAAGTTGAAAACTATTAATCAGATATAATTTTCTAAAAATTAATAAAAGGGTAAAACACAAACATTCAAATAATTAGAAACACTTCAGATACAGAAATTGTTGAAATAAATCAGTCAATACCAGATGGCATTTTCTAAAACTGCATTTTCATTTCACACCCAGGAGTCTTTTATTCAGATATTGCCAAATTTCATAAATAGTTCATATTGCAAATATTCAAATCATGGCAAAGCACTTCAAATATGTAAATTATTGGAATGAATCACTATTGGATGGTATTTTCAGAGACTGTGTTGACATTTTAGACTCAGAAATTTACCTACTAATCAGTAATTATTTACCAAGCATTTCTAAAAAGTATATATTGCAAACTTTCATATCATTTCGAAACACTTTAAATACATGGAAAAACTGGTATAAATCAATTTTAGATGGCATTTTTAGAAATTGCATTCACATTTCACACTCAAAATTCAATTAAACATATATTTTTTGCCAAAAAGTTATAAAAAGCTTATATCGCTAACTTCCAAATCAGAACAATTCAAATGATAAGAAAATTATTGAATATAAAAAAGTGACAACAAAAGTTCCAATCAATTATAGTTAGAGATCAGTAAGGAAAATCCGTAAAACGTACGACAGAATCAATTAATTACCTATATATGGTATTCAAGATTGTTAAATAACAAATGATTGAGTATTATTTTTCTAAAATTCATACAAAATTTATATCACAAACATTCCAACTTTTCACTTCAAATATGGAAACTGCTAGAACAAAGATTATGTTTTCAGAGATAGTATAGACAAATTTGTGTATTTTTAGACGGTATTTTTATAATATTCTGGAAATATACACTTAGTTTGCAAGTTGAAATGTAGCAGAATTTTAAGAAATGTACAATTTTTTAAACACCTCCTGTTTATGAACAATTTATGATAATTTTTTTTATAATAGAAAAAAAAAGAAGGGAAACGGGGAATGTGCCAAGGAGACAACGACCCAAAGGGGAGTAATGACAACTCAAAGCCATCATAAGATCTTCAATGAACGTTGAGGAATCCCCAAACCCAACGGCAGGTCGGAGTCGGCCCCTAACTAAAGAGTAATCAGGTTCAGCGAAATAAACACCTCTTAGACTCCTATAGACATAAAGTAAACTAAGTAGAAAACAGACAAGACACACAAAGGCTTAATAAATTTCCTGATTTAGGACAGGCGCAAACCTGCTGCGGTGGGGTTAAACTAGTTTTTTTTGGCCCAAACCTTCCCCCTATAGTACATCGGCAAACGAATACCGAAGCAAGAACAAGGAAAGGGAAAATTCTAAAATCATCAATCCAAAATCACTACAATTCACATCCAACACGAATTGAGACAGTATGACAAAGACAAAACAAATGAAGAAGAACGCAACACAACTAAAGCATTAGCAGTGTGAACCTCTATAAAACTGAGGTATCATCAGGGGCTCCGAAAGGGTAAGCATGATCTGCTCCACGCATGGCACCCGTCACACAGCCAGTTAAAATATGATGTTGAAATATCTGTTGGGTTGCTGATCGGTTATTGTCGTTTTCTAACCCGTAGACGAAACCAATTTAAATCCATGGTGCATGTTATCTCTCTAACCATCAAACAGCACCAAGGTAAAAGTTTGAAAAACATTTGCATATCTATTAAGTTTTATACAATTACAAGGAAAAATCTTCACCACAAACATAATCGAAGAAGACAAAGCTAAAAATAACAGTTTGATATACATCATAACACAGAAAACAAAAGCACTGACAGTGTGAACTCCCTCTGAAAAACGGAGAGTATAGCCAATCTGATAAATCAAAAAACAACCGCAACAACAGTAAAATGACATGCCAGCTCCAGAAACATTTCCAACTGATAAATAAAATTATGTACCCTCAGTATACAGCTTCCACCAAGATCCCTTTCCGTGAGAAGTTTAGCATAATGATTTCAAGCATATACCAGAATATATAACCCGTGTCCATGCAATAATGATTTTAGAAGTTTAGAATTTGTTTAGTTAAGATGCAAAAACCCTATCAAAAAATCAATGTTCATACCAAAGAAAGCCATACGTAATGACTTGACGACAATACCGTAAATATAACTCTTATAAATTAGACGATTTAAAGGTTTTATAAGTTTGTTAGGCGAGTTTAAGCATTTTTTACTCTTATGTAAACACTACCGTAAAATAAGGGATGTGAAATACCACCCTTGATGAGATATTTACCGGTTGTATTATATTATGAACTAAGTCTTTATATCGATGATAAGATTTAGTAAAGGTTTTAACTAGTTTATGATAACGAAAACCCCGATGTAATAGTTTTTCAGTTATGAAAAGATTCCGTTCATTAAAATCGCAAACGTTATTACATACTCGAGCAAATCGAACAAGTTGAGATATGTAAACACCATATGATGGCGCAAATGGAACATCGCCAACCAGGAATGAATAATTAACTATGGGAAAAGAAAATCGGCCCTTTTATAATAAATTTTAGCATCTAATTTACCATTCGTAATATCAAAATTGATTTCTAAGAACGGACAATAATGATTATTAGAATTGGCTTTATTCAAAGTAAGTTCTTTAGGGTAGGTGTCCTTATAATGCGTATTGGAGTCGTCATTATTTAAAGTTAAAACATCATCTAAATATCGGAAAGTGTTGTTAAACTTTCCCATTAAATGCTGTTTCGATGGGTCTTTGCTGATGGTGTTAATGAACTGAGATTCGTAGCAGTACAAAAAGAGGTCCGCTATAAGTGTTACACAATTGGTCCGATAGGAATTCCTATGACCTGGCGATAAAAGAGTTCCCGAAACGAATGACTATATTGTCAAGTAAAAATTCAAGTGCTGAAATCATATCAAAACAAGTTCAAATGACTGAGTTCTTTTGTTTGTATTATTAAAATGTGTTTTAAAGAAATTAGAACATATATATTCACAATCGGATTTTTTGAATGCCCATTGAATAAGACGTCCAAATTTTTCCCTTATAAGATAAAATGATCAGGCAGTATAGCGGGTAGACAAATCAAAACTTTCAAGGGATTCAAAATGGGCATTATAAGCTTTCAGTTTATCCAGAACTTCCAAGAATTTTTCTATACTCCAAAAATGTTTGATATCACTGTTTTCATATACTTTGTTACAGAAATTTATAACCAGATTTTTAATAGCAGTCAACGTATTAATGAGTATAATAGGAACTTTAGTAGTAGGACAGTGACTAGATGACAAAATGAATCTAGATTACTGTTTTCCTGTCAGGTTTAGCTTGTAGCTGTTACATAATGTTTGTTTGTATTTTCATTTTGCGTTAATTGTGTTAATTGAAAAGTATGAGAACTGGTAATTTTTTTTGGAGTACTTCTATATAATGCTTACGACGGACTATAATGATATTATTAGCAGCCTTATCAGCTGGAAGAATAACGAATGCCTTACCAATTCTTTAAGTTTCTCTTGGATGCGAAAAACGGTGAGTTTATTTTTTGTTGTCGTGACGGAAATGTTGTTCAAACTGTTTAATTTGGATATCGACAATTTTCATGATAACATTAAAGAAAGAGTCAAAAGATTTTTTGTCAATGTGTTCACGTTTAACCCAATTTTCACAATAAGTCTTAAGTGAGTCGTGGATAGTATTATGACAATCTTTCCAAATAATTTTAGAAGGTGGCTGATATTTTGGACCTTTCTTTAAGAAATTAATAAGGTCTTTACTGCAAGATGTTGAGATCTTCTGTGATGACATGGGAGCTAGGACTATAGACGTATTTTGAATTGTTGCAATTTCATGAATCAGACACAGAATTTTTAATGTTTATATCTTTACAAACTTTACTGTAATTGAAGACGTACTGCCGGCTGGGTTACTTGTATAAGTTACAAATGATGGGAAGTTCTGTATTTTCGAAACAGACAGGAATTTTTTCTTTAATTGAATGACCATTTAGAATGCCAGCAATGTTTATAAAATCTATTCCTTTGTTGATGTATTTTATCTTAAAAGGGATTCTCTCTAAAGACCAAAGAATTTCAATATGGGTTGGGAAATGGCATGTCACAGATTTAGCTGATATTCATTCCATAGGTTGATATTAACCTATGAAGCACAAATATAATACTAATTTATTTTTATTGACCTCAGTTGCAATGGTAACGATGGCGTTCATTTTTTTGGTCATTTCAAAAACCCTAAACTATATACTCAAAAAAATAATTACTTAGAATTACTAAAAACTAGTATTTCTTTTACTTAAAATAAGTAATTTTTAAGTAAGAAAGTTTGTCACAAGGATTAGTAATTCTTAGTGATTACAAGTATTCTTAAGTAATGCTAAGTAATTAATTTAAGTAAGCAAAACAAGTAATTTCAAGTAATCAGAGTAAGTAATTCTATTCCAATCAATGTGAGTAATTTTTTAGCCAAGTAAGTAATAGAAAGAAGTAATTCTAAGTAATTACAATAAATAATATCAAGCCAGTTAAGTAATAGCAATTAGTAATATAAAGCCTGGTAAGTAATCAACAGAAGTAATTCTAAGTAATCACAATAAGTAATACCAAGCCAGTTAAGTAAATTTAAGTAATCGAAATAAGCAATATAAATCCAGGTAGTAATAAAAAGAAGTAAATGTAAGTAATTCACTATCAGTAATATAAAGCCTTGGACGTTAACTAAGTAGTAATCTTCAGTAATCTCTTTGAATGAAAACAAACTAGGTAAGTCATCAAATTTAAATGAAATAGCAGAACAGGTAATCCCATGACTTTAAAGTAATTCAGTATAAGAATTTCAAAAATAAGGACCAAGTTAAGTTATTGGATCAAGTATGTCATGTGCTTTTTCAAACCAATCCAGAGATTTGAAGCAAAACTTTACGTTTAAGTAACATTTCTGACTTTTTCAACTGAATATATTATATAAAAGAAATATCTAGAACCAAACTGTGATTTTGTAACAGTTAATTTCTTCTGCCACGAATATCCTCTGAAATCATGCACTAATAATGGAATAAACCAAGATATTATTCCATACTAAAGAAGTATAGTAACTGAAGCATCTCCTTTAAATATTTTCCACTCAAATCTCAATTTATGGGTGTAGAAAATTTCACAGGCGGTCGAATATCACATTTTGAAGAAATCATCAAACAATTTGTCACTGTAAGTCTCTGGCTATACTGTATGCTTTTTAATGGCTTTGGTTACTGTGCTATGATTTCTAGTTTCTGGTATTCACATCACATTACTTCTTCAAAAGGGTTTCAGCTTCTTAATTCCAATATTCAATTAATTTGCTTCCATATTTCAATTACTTGTACCTGGTAGATCTTTAACCTTTTTTCAGTATTTTTTTTACTTACTTCAACTTCTCTTAAGTATTAACAATTACTTATTTCTCATATTTCTTTTAACTATATTTTATTTTGTGAAGATACCTCACTAAGATCCTTGAATTGAATATAATCGATATAATAATATAATGTAGTTGTAGTTAAAAATCTGCTGTTGTTTAATGTCACTGCTATAACTCCAGAAGAATTAGAAGTCAAATGCAAGATTTACCTGAAATAACAGAACTTACCACAAAGTATCGAATTCAAGTGTGATGAATATGCATAACTATTTCATTGGATCATTAATTTTAATAATCTTTATTTACACTTTCATGACATGAAGCTGATGTTTTTGTTTACATACAGCATGAATAACTTAATACCGAGGTTACTGTGAATTTACTTTCTGCATATGCGCATTTTGACAACTTATGTCTCTTCAGTGCAGATAAAATCTAAACAGTATATAAACAGTTTATAAATATGTGTACCCAAACAGTCAAACGATACACTTTCTGTGGTCCGTGTGTAATACACGTTTAAATAGTATACTGTTACAAAATTAATTATGCTTTTCGTTTTGCGTAACTCACTAGCTGATAAGAAGACCTAATTTCATTTGTGATATGTGTATAATTGACTCTAATTTAGCATGTCTCGTTATCTTGTAAAATATTTAATCAACTAGCCGACACCCTACGATAATAAATGTGCATGGCTTGTTTACATGAAATAAAATCTTGAAGTTGTTTTGTAATTACTTAATCAAGATGTATATTAAGTATTACACAGTTACATGGTGATTCAGGAAACCATATAATTATTAATTTCTGACCTGGAATTTTTATTAATCTTGTATTCTAAGAAATAGACAAATATACATCTGCTCAAAAATACTTCCAATTGTCATGTTTTGAGGACACCATAACAATAAATGTTTTTTATAGTAATGGTAAACAAACATCCCCCTTTTTCGTCTTTGAATATTTCTCGATTTAATCGAAGTTGGTACATATAAAACATACTTGAAATGCAACACTGCAATTATATTCAGAACACTGATCTATTATAAATAAATTTGTAAATACAATACTTATCTGATATTTTTACACAGTAAAATTTCCTTTGTTCTCCATTTTTTTTAATTATCCAAGGGAGATAATAAAAAATTCTAAAGACAAAATAAATCCGGACAATAATTCATCAAGCTTTGTCTTTTAGTATTTACAGACATTCTACAGTGCAAATTGTATTTTCTTTAAAGTAATAATTGATTATCAAATAATTAATCATTAATGTACAGCCTTAGTGTTGTTCTATGACTTACAAGTAATTTATTGGCAAATTTTTTGAAATTTGTAATTTGCAAGAAAAATAAGTAATTCGAAATTACTAAGTAAATGTTTTCTGAGTGCTAAGTAAAAACTACAGTAAATGACCTATCAATCCTAAAATCAATACATACCTATCATACTGCATGTTAACCGAGCTGGTGCCAGAGAATGGGTAGAAAATTTGGTCATCTGCAATGGGTTCCTTAGTTATTCATTTATTTTCATACATGTATAGTTGTATATGTCAACGGGTAGTGATACTTGAGTTTTGGTATATTGCTCTTCCCTTTACTTTACCCCTTGCTCATCAAGCAGAATCCAAACACTCGAACATCATTTGGACGAACATATAATAAACCTTACGCATCGTAGTTAGTAAATATAAGTTTTTGTTCTAAGTAATCATTTTACTTGAAAAAAGTAAATAAGACATTACTTAGTAATTCGTTAGTAATAGTAAGTAATATTAAGTAATCTTAAGTAACCGCTCAAGTAATTCTAAGCATTTATTTTATTTGAAATAAGTAATATGTAATAACTAAGTAATTACTGAGAAATAGTAAGTAATTTTAAGTAATTAGTAAGTAATAATCAGTAATTAGTAAGTAATAATCAGTAATTGCTCAAGTAATTTAAGTATTTCTATTACTTGAAATAAGTAATATGAAATTACTTAGTATTTTTTTTTATGAGTGTAGGCACTTTTCAAACCCCTTATTTTTCAAAGAGTATCAATACATATCAAAATGCAATTTTGTATGGGGTTAATTTATTGACAATTTCTGAAACAGGTTCAAAAATTTACATAAATATGAAGTCAGAACGAGGCTAGCAAAGATTTCAAGAAATTGGCCCCTTTTTACCTCAAATTTTCAACAAAAGTATGCAAATTTTGTCACTTTTCAGCTTCAATATTTAGAAAGGGCACCAATTACATATACTCTATAGGACAATTATCCTATAAAGCTAGGTTAGTTATACAAAAATATAATCAAAATCTCAGTGGGGTAAGAACTGGTGTCATAGAAAATTAATATTAAAGTTAGTTACCACTGAAACAGGGCAAAAATGGTCATTTCTGTAGAAAACTGTGTAGCTATGAATTCAGTGTTTGTAGGACCTTAGATCAAATAACTATTCATTATATTTCTGATGAGATATCCTCCAAACTTTTCTTAACCTGGAAACAATTTCAAGGTCAATGTTCTTATATTCAAGGTCAAATGAAAATTGAGCTTTTGAAAACGATCAATTAAAAAATCGTTGTTTCTAAGTGACCTTGAAGACATGGTCAATGACCTCATGCAATCATTCCAAGTTAATTACATGTTAGACTGAGCCTGAAAGCTGCATATGAGAAACAGTATTGATATCTAGGTTCTGGTAAGTGGTAATTACATAGCTCTATAATTTTAACAGAAATGGCCAATTTTGCCATGTTACCATGGTAACTCAACTTTAACATTGATCTTCTAGGATATTTATTCTTACCCCACCGAGATTTTTATATTTTTTGAACAACTAACCTAGCTACGTACGACAATGTTACTATTAAGTATATGAAGTTTGTGCCTTTCCTGAAAACTGACCCTGAAAAGTGACAAAATAACCATAATTTTGTCGAAAATTATCATTGAAGAAAGACCAAACTCTTGATATATTCGATCGCCTTGTTATGACATCATATTTTTGCAAAGTGTTTAAACTGTTTTTGAGATGGTCAATAGTGCTCTATATTATCATCATAAAAAGTTATATATGAAATGCATTTATCTTCGTTGAAAAAAACATTGATTTAAAAAGTGCATATTTCATGGTTTCTGAAAAGGACCAAAATTAGAGTCGTGGTAACCATGGCAACGGAGGTCAATAATTACAAACTAATTTTTTTGTAACTCATGTATTCACTTGCGACACATTATAAGAAAAGGGCTGCTGTTGCCATGGAAGCAGAAAAAGGCGGTAAATTAAAAGTGCTCAAAAATGGATGAAAAAGGCGGGCAAATCAAAGTGCATGGAATTGGCTGCCAGGGGCGACACCAGCTAACCAGCTATTGCTTGCAATTGCAAATCTAGTTATCTTTGTATTTTCGTATTTAGGACTAAGATACCAAATAGTTGCGCATTAATCAAGGATATTGCTTAGTTTGGTGGCAGGTATGGAACATAATATACTTAAAAGTTGATGTCGACCATTATTTTTAGAAATGTTAATTAGATCAGCAACAGTGGTGTTCACAGAACGTAATCTACGTTTATGACGGTTAATTCTACATTCATGAGATCGCTTGTTACGTAGAGATTTAGAAACAATATCCAAAATATTTACAGAATTGGTTTTAGAAATATTACCAATACCGATTGAGACCTATTGGATAGACAGTTTGCAATTAGTTCTACTATTTTGAGTGAGATTGTCCTGGCTGTTTAGTAACGACTTCCAACGGTTGAACTGTAATATGTTTTATATCGTGGTTGTGTTTTTAAGATGTTGATAAATTATACTTTTTTTACTTATTGGATCTATGAAAACGATAGAGATGATCCTAAGTCCGTTTAGAAAGATACCGACCAGTTTCACCGACATACTGAATTCCACAGTTAGGTTTATTTCATTTCAGTTAATATACAACATTATTAGTTTTTCAGTCAATATCATTGTCAAAATGTGCCACCACTAATACAGTCCTTGTATCAGTAGCCGTTACTTATTGACGGATTGTTGACTGATTGATGACGGATTTTTGACTGATTGATGACTGGTTTTTCACTGATCGATGACGGATCCATGAATAACGGATGTGTACGTATTTTACGGATGTAAACGGATGTAAACGTATTTTACGGATGTAAACGTATTTTACGGATGTAAATGAATTTTACGGATGTAAACGCATCCATCAATTGCGCATTGTATGAATCGGTAAATCACGTATGATGGATAAGTAAATATTTGGAATTTTAAGACAAAACGAATGAACATAATTTTGTAGTGTGTTTCCAGGTTGTTAGATACATCTTTTTTCGAATATAAAGCAACAGTTTGAGTAAATTACGAATGCTGAGTTTTGTTTCAATTTGAATCGTTTACATGTACATATATTTGTGAATTAGAACTGCTTATCTAAACTGCATAATACGAGTCTCCGTTTTAAACTCGACCTTCGAAAATTATCAAAACAATTTTTTTTGAAAATTTTATTCATCATCTTCTTTCAAAGGAGTTTTATATTTTGCACAACATAATTTTAATGAATTTTGACATATGTAAGTCTTGAAAAAGTAGATTTTTAGTGTGCGGTTTAAACTCTCTCTATAAAAATGGCCAAAACAATTGAAATACTTTTTTTCAATTTTATTGATCATATCTTTTTGAAGAAGTTACACGAATACACAATTTCAATTTATTTTAACATACTTCGGGCTTGAAAAGTTGGATTTTGAGTCTGGGTTTACACACTTTCTATAAAAATGACCAAAACAATTTATTTTTTTTGAAAATTTTATTCATCATATCTATTCGAAGGAGTTTTATCTTTTGCGAAACGCAATTTCGACAAATTTCAGCATATTTAAGTTTGAAAAGTTAGATTGTTTGTGTGATTTAAACTCTGCCTATAAATATGACCAAAACAATTTATTTTTTTTGAAAAAAATTTATTCATAATATCCTTTCGAAGGAGTTTTATATTTTGCGAAACAATTTTAATGAATTTTAACATCTTTAAGGCTTGAAAAGTTAGATTTTTATAGAATGGTTTATACTCTATCTATAAAAATGACCAAAACAATTTAAATATTTTGAAAATTTTATTCATCATATCATTTCGAAGGAGTTTTATCTTTTGCAAAACACAATTTTAATGAATTTTAAAATATTAAAGCTTGAAAAGTTAGATTTTTAGTCTGCAGTTAAAACTCCGTCTATAAATATAACCAAACCAATTGAAATTTTTTTTGAAAATTTTATTCATCATATCCTTTAAGGAGTTTTATCTTTTGCGAAACTCAATTTTCACAAATTTCAACATATTTAAGTTTGAAAAGTAAGATTTTTAGAGTGCCGTTTAAATTTTGTCTATAAAAATGACCAAAACAATTTAATTTTATGAAATTTTATTCATCATATCCTATCGAAGGAGTTTTAAATATTTCGAAACACAATTTAAATGAATTTTAACATACTTCGGGCTTGAAAAGTTCGATTTTTTGTGTCAGTTTAAACTCTGTCTATAAAAATGACCAAACAGTTGAAATATTTTGAAATTTTATACATTATATCCTTTCGAGAGAGTTCTATATTTTGCCAAACACAATTTTAATGTATTTTAACATATTTAAGGCTTGAAAAGATAGATTTTTAGAGTGTGGGTGGTTTAAACTCTGTCTATAAAAATGACCAAACCAATTGAAATTTTTTTGAAAATTTCATTCATCATATCCTTTCGAAGGAGTTTTATCTTTTGCGAAACACAATTTCCACAAATTTCAGCATATTTAAGTTTGAAAAGTTAGATTTTTAATGTGCGGTTTAAACTCTGTCGTATAATAATGACCGAAACAATTTAAATTTGTTGAAAATTTTATTCATCATATCCTTTCGAAGGAGTTTTGTATTTTGTAAAACACAATTCTAATGACTTTTAACATATTTAAGGCTTGAAAAGTTAGATTTTTAGAGTGCAGTTTACACTCCGTCTATAAAAATGACCAAAACAATTTAAATACTTGAAAATTTTATTCATCATATTCTTTCGAAGGAGTTTTATCTTTTGTGAAACACAATTTTAATGAATTTTTACATACTTAAGGATTAAAAAGTAAGATTTTCAGTCTGCAGTTAAAAAAAAAAATTGCTTAAAATGACAAGAAGAAAAGATTTTTTTTTTTTTAAATTTGTTTATTCTATCCATTCGAAGGAGTTTAATATTAGAAGCACAATTTTTAATGAATTTTAGCATATTTAAGGGGTGAAAAGGTTAGATTTTTAGTGTGTTATTTAAACTCAGTCTAAAAAGAATGACCAAAACCATTTCAGTTTTTGAAAATTTTATTCATCATATTCTTTCGAAGAATTTTTTTTACTTAATGAAACACCTTTTTTTAATGATTTTAACATATTTAGAGTTTGACAACTTTGATTTCCGAGTGTTTCGTGTATGAATGCGTAAAATAGATTGTTTTTTTTGTTTTTTTGAATTTGTTTTTTCATTCTATTTTCGTTTCACTCGTGTTTGCTTTCCTGTTATTGTATAATATTGAACGTTTAACTAGTTGTATACATAATTTTAATATTGTTTGTTATCACAGTAAATATGTCTGTTTTCGACGATTGATTAAATTAGATGTGCTTTCAAAGTTTTAAAATGCATTTTGACAAACTGTATTATACATGAATACAATGCATTTCCTACGTATACAAGCACATCAAGTAATTATTATATCAACCTTAACGTACGAATTTAACATGCACGAGGTATTATTACATTTTTACAATTATATTTCTAAATTCATTTTTTTTTTGTGATGAACGAGAATATTATTACGCAAAATGTATTAACTTGAAAGATGACGAAAGGCTATCAATCAGTCAATTACGGATAAGACGGATCAATCATCCGTCACTCACATATTTTACGTATTGTATCCGTCAAATACGTGAATTACTTTTCCTATCCGTCAGAATTTGACGGATTTTTGACTGATCGATCACTGATCGATGACTGATCGTTGACGGCCGACGGATCGCTTAATGATCGCTCTTTTAGTAACGGCTACTGAAGCAAGGACTGTAGTAGACCTCACTACATTTATTGACGAGGCGTGGGCATGTAAGTCGTTTATTTGCACGACACTTCTCAATAGAAGGATAACCATGGTTTTTGATATTGAAAACGCTAGCAATTGTGACGTTTTTAGATAACTGGTTTTAAAGATTGAGACACGTGGAGAACCTTTGATGATTAATTAATCGTTTTCCGTTTCTGAGTTCCATGTAAAAGTTTTTGTAAGGAGTAGGGTGTTTTGAGAGGTGTAAAGAAAGATGTCTTGAAAACTGATCCTGAAATCTTTTTTTTTATAATTTTGGGGAATAATAGATAAATTAACAAGAGGTACGAAAAATTGAATGCTATCCATCTTAAAGTACCAGACGAAACGGTTGACAACAATTAAACAGGGTGTATCCGAATAGCACACAAATCTGGCCAGATAAGAGAAAGGGGCTAAGCTTCCATAACACGTTGGTTATGTTACAACTCAAATATGTTATACAAAGAGAAAATATTTAATTGCTGTGTTGATTGTTATCATTTCCTGCTTTCTCCTTGAAATTCATGATATGGTACTAATGTGTACACACTTAATGATATTTTGACAGTAAAAAACTTTTGTGTGAAGTTTTTTTGTGCACTCTGTGTAAGATTATGAAGCAAAACTCTGGACGAAAGATAAATCTATACACTAAAGTAATTTAAGAATTTTTAAAGAATATATAATTTCCGGAATATGCGCAAAAAGATAAAAATGGCGCACATTTGTTTTTCTTTACTTCTAAGCATATGAAGCCAGAAAATTGACCCACGCAATGAATTAAGGAATAAATAAAACTGTTATAATTTTAGTGATGCAAATTATTGGTGTTTTACCCATTAGATGTATTGATAAATTAGCAAACGAATACCGAAGATGAACGACAAAAATTGAAAACGAATACAATATGTATACAACGATGCGTACCGACTTTCAAAGATGTAACCATAACGTGAAGACGTGGAAAATGTACCATACAGAAAAATGGAGCATACTTTGCAACATAAGTTATTAAGTCAACATTTAATATATTCCTCTCTCTTATAATGTGTTATAATGGATTAATATATTCACAACATTAAACTATTACCAGTTTTCAAATCTTTTGAGTATATAGAAATATCTGAGAGAGAATTACAATCTGGAATATGTTTTATTTTCATGAATTGGCTTATGTTGCACAGTATTGCTTTAGTTTTGTGTATGGAACATTTTTCTGAACGAGACGTGGTAGTAACATTTTGAGAAAGTCAGCTTAACGTCTGAGCAACGACAGAACGACGTTTAGTGGTTGAATGCAACGTTTATAAAATGTTTATAAAAAGTTATTGATAAGTTGTACATAAATGTTGCGGCAATATTTAGAAAACCATCCTCATTTACCTAAATAACGTTATATTGTAACGTTACGACAACCAAAAAGTTACATTTCAATAACGCTGCTACAATGTAAAATTGTTTTGCTGGGGTCATAGTGTATTTATGTATTCAACTACAAAAAGATTTGTTTATTCTATCTTGAAACCGATTCCGAAACGAATACGATGAAAATCTGGAATCATTATATTAATTTTTTCGCTTGATCGTCAACTTTCCATTAACTAATGCATGAGTCAAATACTTGGTGTCAAATATTGAAAAACTGCATCTAGAAGCAATTAATCAACTTGAAAGGTGTCAAATAATATCTCATTTCGGTGCTCCGTTTAATCCAAGATCAAAGTGAACGAAGTGAGCATCGATGATACAAATCGTTGCTATGTTTAAAGAATAACATATTAAAGACTAATGACTCATCAAAGGCAATCATGCTCACTAAAACATCGGGAAACGAATACTCAAAAGGGAGAGAGGGAAAACTCCAAAACAAAAAAAAATCCAAAACATTGGAATTCATATCAAACACGATTTGAGACAACGTTACAAAGACAAAATTAACAAAGACAAAAACAAAAATGAACAAGAACGCCTCAAAACGAAGACGTGTTGACCTTAAAAACGTGATATATCATGAATTTCTCCGGGAAGGTCTTCCATTACAGTTTAAAAAAACTTCTTGTAATTCTTATGATAATTAAGGTCTTTCACTCTATAATTTCCTTCTTCTTATAATCATAGATTCCGCCAAAAGAGCTGACAAAATCCACACCACATATCATTTCATTACTTAGTATGTAAGATGTGTCCTAAAGTGGAATATCAAAAATCTGAGAGCTCACCGATGACCTTGACCTTGACCTTACACCTTGCTATGAGATAAACTCGGAAACCGTAAGTGAGTGCTCTTCAGATATAATGAGAAATATATGCTTCTTTGTTACATTTGTACTGAAAAGATTTGACAACTCTATATAGGAGTTTTGCACATCATTTTGCGTTTACATAAATGAAAAATACTTTGAAAGACCTGGAAGCTTGACCTATGATCATGACAATACGTGGAATTTAAAATAATGTCAAGGTCAAAAGTCAACCTTGACATTGAACCTTATTGGTGGATAAATGCGGAAACCGTAAAAAATATTCAATCAAATTGTAATTGGATTTTTTTTATATAATCACGAGATGCAACTTTGTAAGATTGAGCGGAAAAGATTCGACATCTTTTTGAGTAATAGCCCTTTAAAAGATGTTGAGTTTCCGTCAAATGCTAAATACTCCTGAGCGGCAAGCCGTAAGGACCTAGGACCTTGACCCTTGATCATGACATATTTTGGCCTTTAAATGGATGTCAAGGTCGAATGTTACTGATTAACGTACTGATTAACTTTCACTTTGTGTGTGAATAACCTCAAAAACGGTATTGCAATGTTTTTATATGAAAAAAATGGCCAAACTGACTTTCATTCCCCTTGATTTTCCTTAGCAACCATTAAGCAAAATACTAATGAAGTCTTTTGTTTACATCACATTTTTGGCAAGAATAGACTCAATCATGTGATCATGGTGAAAACAGCTGACAGACCTTGCCATTGTTCTCTAAACAATCGACTTTTTTATCAAACAATGAAAGGATATGGAGTAAATAAACATGAAACAAAGTCTCTACAAATACATGGCAGAACCAAGCAATTGAACAACGCCTTTATTGTTGTCCTTCATCTTGAAGTCATCATGAGGCCTTCAACAATGAGCTTTGCTCATACCTCATAGTAAGTTCAATAGGTCATTAACACCGACTTGAGAGGATTCGTTGCTAATTGGTTGAATAAAACTTAAAACCTCGTAAAAGCTAGCTGATGGAAAAGTCTTCTTTATTTCATTGAGGAACTTCTTTACATTGTGCCAAAACCGTGCAGTTTGGTATTTTATGAAGATTTTGGGTTTCCTTTAAAAAATGTTATCGAAAATCGTAAGTCGTACAGACCTTTAACCATTTACCTAGTTCATAGTGATATATGGTCATCCAAAAATGATAAGATAAAGGTCACAGGTCAAGGTCATTGATGACATTTGACCTTGTTATCGCTTTAATTCATAAACTGTAATGAATGGCTAATGAAATATATGTGCAAAAATACTAAAACGTCAAGGTGCATTTGTTTTATAGTTCTGCGTTGACCCCGGGATTTACTGCGCTTGATTGAATGTATTTTTAGCTCAGCTGGCTATGCCAATGTGAGCTCTTGCCATCACTTGGCGTCCATCGTCCATTGTCGGTCCGTCCATCGCCCGTCGTTAACTTTTCATTCATAGATCCCCTCTGAAACCACAGGGTCAATTGGAACCAAACTTAGTCACAACAGTCCATGAGTGGTCTCCTTCAAAAATTGTGTCCGGCTTATCTGCATCCATCTCATCTACGATGGCCCTCTGCGGTAACATAGTTCCACAAAGGGAGCTGTGGGAAATGCATTCAAAGATCTCTGAAATCACTGAGCAAATTGGTACTAAACTCGGTCACTGTAGTTCACAAAAATTGTGTCCGGCTTGTCTGCACCTCATCCAAGATTGCTGACTGCTTGGAACATAGTTTATCATAGGGACCCTATAGCAAATGCATTCAAAGATCTTCTCTAAAACTATGAAGAAAGTTGCAACCAAACTAAGCTTTGGGTTGTCTTCTTAAAAAATTGTGCCCGGCTTGTCTGCACCTCATCCAAGATGGCTGCAAGCTGGGAACAAAATTCAACATAGGAACCTTATCAGAAATGCATTCAAAAATCTCCCCCTCCGAAACCACTGAGCCAATTTGATCTTAACTCGGTCACAGTACTTGTGTCCGGCTTGTTCGTACGTCATCCAAGATGGCCACCAGCAGGGAACATAATTTAACGCAGGAAACCTAAGGGAAATGCATTCAAATAACTTTTCTAAAAACTATTGAGCCAATTGCGACCAGACTTTGTCATGTCACAGTAGTCCATGTGTGGTCTCCTCCAAAAACCGGCTTGTCCACAACCCATCTAAGATGACCTCCAGAAGGGAACATAGTTAAACATAAGAACACTATGGGAAAAGCATCATGTCCTCTGAAACCATTGAGCCAGTTGGGACTTAACTTGGTCAAAGTAGTCCTCGGGTGATCCAATTCAAAATTTATATCCAGCATGTCTGTACCTCATCCAAGATGGCTGCCAGCGGGGAACACGGTTTAACATAGGTACCCTATGAGAAATGCATTCAAAGATTTTCTTATATGAAACCACTGAACCAATTGAGACCAAACGTGGTCGTAATAGTCCTTGTGTGGTCTCCTTCAAAAATTGTGTCCGACTTCTCCAAGATAGCAACCAGTGAGGAACATAGTTTAAAATAGGGCCCGCGTTAGGAAATCATTGAAAGATCTTCTCTAAAACAACTGAGCCAATTGGCATTAAACATGGTCACAAAAGTCGTTCGATGGTCTACTTCAAAAATTGTGTCCGGCTTGTCCGAAGCTCATCCAAGATTGGCGCCAGCGGGGAACATTGTTTATCATTGAGACCCTATGTGGAATGCATCCAAAGATCTTCTCTGAAACCACTTAGCCAATTGGGACTTAACTTGACAACAACAGTTCTTGTGTGCTTTTCTTTAAAAATTGTGTGAGGCTTATCCGCATCCAATCCAAAATGGCCACCAGTTGGGAACATAGTTTTAATACTGAACCGTATGCTTTCGAAAGAAATTATAAAATCGTCTCAGAAACTACCAGTCCAGTTATAACCAAAGCCAGTAACATTTGTCCTTAGATGGTCCCTTCCAAAAAAGATATCCGACAGGTAGGTACTTCATTCAAGATGGCCGCAAGTAAGGAACATAGCTTTAATTTTGGACCCTATGGAAATACTCTCAAAGATCTTCTCAGAAGCTACTAGCCAAATTATAACCAAGTTAGTCACAATGGTCCTTGGGTGGTCCCCTCCAAAAAAGTGTAGAACAGGTCCGTCTCTCATCCAAGATGGGTACCAGTAGGGTACATATTGTTTTTACATTGGACCTTATGGAAAAGACATTCAGTCAAATTCCAGAAACTACCAGTCCAATTATAACCAAACTGAGTCACAATGGTCCATCGATGGTCCCCTACAATAAAGGTATACTGGAGATCCATGCCTCATTCCAGATTGCCACCAGTGGCAACATAGTTTATATCGGAATCAATTTAAAGAATTGGGTCTCTGAAACCGAAAATCCAGTTGTAACTAAATTTGATCACAGAAGTCCAATGTTTTGGTTTTATCTGCACTGATGAGATATAAGTTGTCGAAATGCGCATATGCTGAAAATAAATTAACAGTAACTTCGGTATTTTGTTATTTATTACCATTGGACCGATGCCTCTGTTGGTGGACTGTAAGTCCCCGAGGGTATTCACCAACCCAGTAGTCAGTACTTCGTTGCTGACCCGAAAACCGATTGTATTTAAATTTGCAATATCTAAGTTTTACAATTTTTTGTTTAAAACTAAGGAGTATCTCCCTCATGCATAGCTCTGTTCTTAGCTGATTTTTTGGCTTTTCTATTTAGACCCTTTTTGTTATTTGTTCTCTTATCAGCTAATACACGTTTTTCGCTGAAAGGACTTCCTAATGTTTTGCTTTAATCTGCACTGATGCGCAAAAATTGCAGAAAATAAATTAATACTAACTTCGGTATTTGGTTTGTTATTCATTGTTTACAAAAAATATTCATGAAATTTTAATTGTAAATTTGCCAGTGTATAAACAACTTGCCCATTGAGGGATCCAAAGGGGAGATTTCTAGGAGTTGGAGCGTCTTTTTTCTGGAAAATGGAACCCTTTCTTCTGGCAAAATATTTTAATTTCGTGTACAATTTAGGCAAAACTGACAAAAATGGGTAAAACTGACCTAGAACCCCCTTTTTCTGGAACCGCATTGTAACCCCATTTTGTATCCACCAGTGCACCCATCCCCTGGCCTGGCACCTTATTAATGGCAAAATGATAAAATAATAAAATTGAATAATCAAAACTAAAAAAAACAAATACCAAGGATTTGATTGAAATCCTGTTACCACATGTTCAAGAGAACATAAGGCTATAACGAGACGGGGAAAATATCTTTGTAACATTTTCTCAGCAGCTACATGTACTTATCACAGCCTTTTTACACTTTGGTATGCAGCATATACCGTCTGATTTGATATCATGTCTGTTGCCTGTCTTCAGTTTCTTCCTGTTTGCGCATTTGGTTAATATTTTACGTCTATGGTAAATTAAAAAAAAATTCGCAGCAGCTACTATCATCTTTTTGTTATGCAGCATCAGGTGAATGTCGAAGGCGGGGAAAATAGTTTTGTAACAGTTTTCCCAGCAGCTACATGTACTAGTCACAAGTCTTTTGATGTTTGGTATGCAGCGTCAAGCATGATCGAAGTACCATACTGTGGGATTTGATTTCAGGTCTGAAGCTCATCTGCTTTCTGTTTTAGGAACTCCGGTCATATTTTAGAATAGTCCATCCTTCAGCCCTTCTAGTTGTGATCAATTTTTTTTTTGTCGAAGAATAACCCAATTATGCGTTGATTTATTCATAAGAAATGTAGGACTTTAAAAGGAAGATGCCTTTCCATTTGTGTGCGTTTTGATACTTCCAATTACATCCATACTCTATCAGAATTGTTAAAAATTATTCCACCGATTTTGAGGGCATCTTCTAGTTATAGTTATAAAGAAACGTTACATAGGAAAAATGTACAGCAAAACAATGTTTTAGAAAGTAGATCATGGTTTCGTTCAACAGCATTATTTGTCATAAAGTCCATAGAAACAATACCTTAAAAGTATTATTATGATGTATTTAGGAAATAAATGACATTGCCAACCGGAAGTTACTGTAAAGAACTGAACAACAACCTTATTTTCGAAAAAAAGTAATTATCAACCATGATATGTTATAGACAAGAACCAAATTTTTCTTTACGGTATTATTTTGACTGGAATAGACAATAAAATCTTATATCAATTTCAATAGCAATTACTGTTGATTTGCTACCGGACATTACGGCAATAGAATGGAACGTTTTGCGCTCCATAAAACCGATTAACGTCACTTTTTCTTTTAAAATACCTGTACCAAGTAAGGACCATTGTCATATACAATTCCCGTTGGTTTCCATCTGCTTTGTCCTTTTGCCTATTGGACTTTGGCTCTTTACAATTCTGTTCGATAATTTTGTTATTACCCCCATTTAATTAAAATACATTTAATGAACACAAAAACTAGTGAAATACCTTCAATTGTTCTCTGAACAATTGACTTTTTTATTATTATTACTTTTATTACTCAACCACTCGACATATCATATTGATGATGAAATTTAAGAAAATTCCATTTTTGATTAAAGTTTTTCTTTCAATTGCTTTAAAATTCACTGTTAAATCGTAATATATGTCTAATCTCGAGGATATATCGGCAGATATGCCATTTTATTGTTCTGTGCGATACATTAGTTTTCTTAAAACATTGTTCAGAAAAACAATGAGTGCTTAATGTGACTCTTAATATCGCAACTCTTACCCCGACCCCGACAAATGCACCCTAAAATAGTCAATTTTTTGTCCATATTCGTCATTTTAAGTAACACTTATTGGATTAAACGCGACATTTTGTACAAAATTGATGAAAAATGGGAATTCTAGCATTTCAGATTTGTTTAAAATTCACTTTGAAATGGTTATATGTGGCAAATATGGAAGATTTATCTGCAGGTTTGCCAATTCATTGTTCTAACCGATATCAAAGTTATTTGAAAACAGTGTCAAGAAAAAACAGAAGTGTTCAATGTGACTCTAAGCACGGAAAGTTTTACCCCTACCCCAAGAAAATGGTGTTTATAAATCCCCAAACATATGCCTGTCTGTACATACATATGAACAAAATATACTAATATTTTTACTTTCTTTTAAAAAAAATGCATTTGATATATCGTAATATGCAAGTTTAGCGCCAATATCTGGGTAAAATTGTATATTTGGGGGGTTTTTTGGTGAAAAAATGGGAATTTTCAGCTTATGTGTATTTCACAAGATTCAAAGTTAAATTGTTGCATAACTGTCCATAAACCACGCGCATGATCATATTGTGATATATTGGAGTTCATGTGTATTTTTGTGTTTGAAATGATATGCTATTGGACTTTTGTACAATATTTAAGCTTTTGAAGCTGACTAAAATGAAAAAAATTGTGTTGATTTTTTTTCTTTTTTTTGAGGGGGGGGGGTAATATGTTTGCAATTTATGAGAGTTTAGTTAGTCTAAAATGTTCAAAAGCATACTTTCTAATAGCTTAGAAATAATGAAACGATATTTTATCAACATTTTCATCTTATATACCAAATTCGTGAAGTTCTCTAAGTCAAAACAGCAATAATATTGAAAAACGGAAATTCCCATTTTTCATAAAATTTCGAGCAGAAGGGCAAAAAAAATACCTTAAAAAGGATGAATCTACTTATGGTCTTCTGCATTTCAGCCATTGTGAAATGCACGCAATAATTTGCATCAGACATTATTTTTTTATCATTTAGAGCCTGGATATTTTTAATTTTCCCTTAATTTTAAGTGGGGGGGGTACTAATTTTGCCATTTCTACTTCCGCATTAAATCTGAATCAAAAGTTTTTTCACACAATTTGTTGCTTACATCTCAAAAGTTATTACTGTAGTGGCAGTTATTAGATATTTTCAAATCTGTACGATCCAAAAGTAAGAAAGTCGAAATTGTGAAAATATTTAAATTTCCGAAAATGTCCTTTGTTTAAAAAAAAATCAAAACGAAAATCAAAATTTTTAGTACTTTAATGGTCTTATTTTTCCAACACTGTATCACAACGATAAATCAGCATAAAAACTAGATCAAATGATGAGATTTATTTATATGAAAGGAATTGACAGCTTAAAATCATCATTTTCGCAATTTTTTTGCAGGTTGAGGGGTACGTTTTTGCATACCCAGATCATAAAAATAGCATATAGTGGCAAAACTTGTGTTCATTGTAAAGTATATTAAAAAAGCTTTAATTTAGTTCCAAATTTCAGAACAACTAACTTATCTACATAAAAATTATGGAGCTTCGAATACGATATTAAGGTTAAAACTGAAATACTTGAATTTTGTGTTGTGTACCATAAAAGTGGCCCTATACTGTCTATGCGTGCATGTTATATTCGTTTTAACATATTTTATTTTGAAGAGCGGATATAGTCGAACTAAAATCGGTCTGGATCATAAGTGGGTAAGTGTGTGTGTGTGTGTGGGGGAGGGGGGGGGGTGTGCTCCCTAGACATTTTAGCCATATCAGCCTTTTTATCAATCTTTTAATTTCCAATATTCAGAACAAGTAAGTCAATTTTTGTCAAAAAATTTGTCATTTTGAAGTCACAGCAACGTTTTCCGGTGAATGTGTAAGAAAACACAAATCAAAGAATTGCTTTCCCCAGGATGAGCTTGTTTGGAAGTTGTATTGTCAAAAGTTACAAAAACAGTACTTTTTTACAAAATCTAATAGGTAGGAGCACAAAAGGTTCAAAATTCATCTTTTTCCGTCATCCTTTTGGTTATTTGTTCTCTATCAGTTTTTAAACATCTTTGAGTTTATAGTCTTCCAAACGTTCAGATTTTATCTGCACTGAAGAGACATCAGTTGGCGAAATGCGCATATGCAGAAAATAAATTCACAGTAACTTCGGTATTTAGTTGTTTGTTACCATGGGTCGATGCCACTGCTGGTGGACTGTTAGTCCCCAAGGGTATTCACCAGCCCAGTAGTCAGTACTTCGGTGCTGACCCGAAAGCCGAATATTTTTTGCACCTTACAATATCTAAATTTTTGTAAATTTTGTTGAAAACTACGGAGTATCTCCCTCATGCAAAGCTCTGTCCTTAGCTGATTTTTTGGCTTTATATTTATATCATATTGGTTATTTGTTCTCTATCAGTTTTTTAACATCTTTGAGTTTATGATCTTCTTAACGTTTAGATTTTATCTGCAATGAAGAGACATAAGTTGTGAAAAGACGCATTTGCATAAAATAAATTCTCACTAACTTCAGTATTTCGTTATTTGTTACCACTGGGTCGATGCCACTGCTGGTGGACTGTTAGTCCCCGAGGGTATTTACCAGCCCGGTAGTCAGTACTTCGATGCTGACCCGAAAGTCGATTATTTTTTTAACCTTGCAATATTTAATTTTTTGTAGATTTTGTTGAAAACTAAGGAGTACCTCCCTCATGCAAAGCTCTGTCCTTAGCTGATTTTTGGCTTTACATTTAGATCATATTGGTTATTTGGTCTATATCAGTTTTTTAACATTTCTGAGTTCATGGTCTTCCAAAAGTTTAGATTTTATCTGCACTGAAGAGACATAAGTTGTCGAAATGCGCATATGCAGAAAATAGATTCACAGTATCTTCGGTATTTAGTTATTTCAACAATTTTTGGGTGAAAAAAGTGGTTTTTGAGAAAATGAAATTCAGAATTCCAAAAAGTTTCATTTTTTCAGAATTTTAACTTTGTGAGAAGAGAAACAATGTGTAAAAATTTCAAGTTGTTCCAGCAAGTATTTGAAGAGGTATTTGCTGTTGAATTTTAAGGTACATAGAAATACACGTCAGTGGTGCGTTTCTTTTGTTATTGAGTATATATTTGTCAAATAACGAGGTGCTATTTATCAACAGCAAGTTAGTATAGAAATGGACACGAATTTTGCTCCACTACTCTGAGACTTGTTTTTATATTCCTGCGAGGTAAAATTTATCAGGGACTCGTAAAAGATCATAAAAATAAAGATGGTAGATCCTTCAATCCCCCCTATTGATACATTGATAATTTTCTTTCCATAAATAATGCATCTTTTGTTTGATGAATCCCATCGATGTATCCTCCAAAACTAGAGATAAAAGAAAGGACAGAAAACAACAGATATACAACATTTTGGACTTACATCTCCAGTGTGACGAAAATGCTGATCTCAGAACTAAAGTTTACCACAAAAGAGACAATTTTAGTCTAGAGTTATCAATTTCTCTAATATGGACAGTCATTTTCTAACTTCACCTGCTTAGGAAGAGTATGTTTCACAGATGATTCGTTACTTGAGAGTTAGAACAAATTATACAGACGTCTTCATAAAACAAAATCGGTCCCGAGTGCAATTAGACTGCAATGTAATGCATTACATTACCATTACTCAGACAGTTTTTAAATTACATTGCCATTATCATAACAATTATACTTATTTTGGAATGTAATACATTATATATTACTTCAGAATGCATTACATTACATTAAACATCGCATGAAGAATTACAAATGTCACAAAAAATTACACTTTTTTTATTGCTTAACTGAATTTTCAAAATTATACAAAATAGAAATCAAAAGAAATTTGTTATTTTCAACACAAAGTGAAGAGGAAAACAATAAACGAAATAGAAATTAATACCAAAATACCCATACTAAATGATAAGGAGTGTAAAGCCAAACAAATAGACCCTATCCTTCTCTTCAGGTAAAAAAAGGGAATAATTAAAAGAAATATTCAACACACTCAAAATAGTCTAATAAAGACAGCTTCAGGTCACCATAAAATAAATAATAATGATTAATTTCTTTTTATCAAAATATTAAAGTAATGTGAAAGTAATAGAAAGTAATGTGTTTTACTGTCCATTTTATGCAAGTAATTCCTTACATCAACATTATTTGCAATGCAACAAATGTCCAATTACACATTATATCTCCATTTATAAAATAATGCTACAATACAATTATTATTACATTATACCGTCAACCCACGCCTGTACATAATTATCTTTGTAGCCGCCTTATTAACTGCACAGCTTTATCAAAGTACTAAAATACCGAAGTTGCATAATGAACAGTAAATTTTATTATGCTGTACACGTGTTTCAAGGAGTAACCTCTCATCAGCAGCATTAGAATCAAATAATATGGAAAGCCGTAATCCCAAAAGTAGTAAAAAAAAGTACTCAATACCAAAAAAATATCGAAATAGGAGGTCAAAGATTTGATTTAAAGAAAATTAGCTAATTAAACTGTACAATTTAACTTTTCAATCAATATAATTATGAACAATATGTTTTAATTAATAAAAGATATGTCAACCTACTGTGATCCTAGATTAATTTTGTTGTAGGGGAGAAGTAAAATTTTTGTTGTTTTCTTCGGAGAAAACCTTTTTTTCTTTCCTGGCAGATTATTTATGACAAACTTTAGTTTTTTCTAATGAGAGATATTTTTTTGAAACAATGGTCAAAACATTTTTGCGAATTTCAACATTAGGCCAATAGTGATCGGAAATGATGTTTCATTATTTGTTGATAAAATCAATACAGTATCGGCAACTTACCATAAAACATAAAAATTTCCACGAAAAATAAAGTCAATGTGGAATTCTGGAGAATGAATGTTTTTTTTTTCAATTTGACGTCATGCCTTCCACCGTTTTCCGATATTTTTTATTCGATAAATTTTGTTTAGCTCAGTGATGGATTTTGTACCAATCAAAATGTTAACTGCAAATGCAATAAATTTTTACTGTCCCCTTTCACTTTATCTAAGGTCGCACTAGAACAAACACTACAAATGGTCCAAACTGCAAAATCTTTGTTAGCCTCGTATTCGAAATTTCGTCAAGTATTTACGATTATTGCAAAATTGCAAATTGTTTGTAATCATTCAATGCGTCAATGTTGTTCTTTATTGACAAAAATATCCTTTCGACTTTTTGTACATTATCATTAATGATTGCATTTTATTAACCGGAAGTTCTCTTAATTTTGAACGGATGTAATCTTTTCGAAAATGAAATAAATAGAATATTGCTAAAGATGATAATAATTAATGCATTTATTTTTAAATTATATTTCACAAAAACGTGAGTCGTCGTTTCTTTTGTTGAGTAGTATATATTAAAAAACGCTGAGTTAACCAAGAATGAATTTTTGTCAATCAAGGAGAAAGTCCTGTCCATTACGCATCACGTGACTTTTTAGGACCGCCCCGGTGCTTAGTGAATTTAAGTGTGTTATATGCCAATGCATATTACTTCAACACTAATCAAATTTGGCTGTAAATTTACACTAAAATTGAAAATTGTTTAAATCATTGAATTGTTTTTAAGCCCTGTCATCAATGAGTTGATAAAGCATATCGTTTATGCAAACTTTATATATATAACGTCTACGCAAATATCCTCAGATCAAATTGAAATTCTGCCGTGAACTAAGGTGTAATGCGACAACATTGAATGACTCTTTTGTAGGATCTGTCGGACAAATCAGTTGTCGACTGCTGACGTCATTTTTTTTATAATATTAAAATTTGTTATGAAATGGTTACAGAAATATAAAATTAAAAACACCAATAAAATTGTGTAGCCTACTTCGTTCATACATTTTTGTAATTCTGTAGAACTTTGTATAAAACATTCTTTTATGTAAGAGTGAAACCAATCAAATCGACCATGAGCTCAAAACCCCTTCTTTCCTTCTTCTTTCGTCTCTTCAGACGAAGTCGGGTGACATGTTACTCTACGTTGGTTTTGATTATTATTAATTATTCTTTGGATTCTTCTTCTAATAATTTTTGTCCGATCCTGCATTTTTAAATGGCTTCATGCAATCAAATAAACATGGTATGTATTCAGATTAGCTTTCGATGGAAAAAAACAAAAAGGCTAACATTTCGAGGATGGACGTCAGTTTGCGTTGAAAAAAATTCAGGATTCAATATCTCAGGATATCTCGAAATAAAAAACGAATTCTGCTCTGCAGTATTTGCTTTTATTTTGTTTAAATGTTCAAAAAATGAGGGGAAGCAATTTTTGTGAAAGCAAATTTCAAAATGATCTTTATTTCAAGGATGACCTATCAATACGTAACAATATCAACTTTCTTAGATTTCTAGATGGATTTCGAGGCTTCAAATTAGACGGAATCATCGAATTGATTGCTTTGGGGTGACATGGGCTATTGCTTGCAATTTCAAATCTAGTTTTAAATTATGTTCGTACATATATTTTCGTTATCTTATCACTTGTCTTTGATTACCTTTTTTGCCTTCATACTTATATTTGTATTGAAAATTAACAGCTTTTTTACTAATTTGATTAAATAACTTAATACCGAAGTCACTGTGAATTTACTTTCTGCATATGCGCATTTCGACAACTTATGTCTCATCAGTGCAGATAAAATCTAAACGTTTGGAAGACCTTAACTCAAAGATGTTTAAAAACTGATAGAGAACAAATAACCAAAGTGATCTAAATTTAAAGCCAAAAACATCTCAGGACAGAGCTTTGTATGAGGGAGATACTCCTTAGTTTTCAATAAAATTTACAAAATTTTAGATATTGGAAGGTTTCAAAAATAATCGGCTTTCGGGTCAGCACCGAAGTACTGACTACTGGGCTGGTGAATACCCTCGGGGACTAACAGTCCACCAGCAGTGGCATGGACCCAGTGGTAACAAATAACTTAATACCGAAGTCACTGTGAATTTACTTTCTGCATATGCGCATTTCGACAACTTATGTCTCATCAGTGCAGATAAAATCTAAACGATTGGAAGACCTTAACTCAAAGATGTTTAAAAACTGATAGAGAACAAATAACCAAAGTGATCTAAATTTAAAGCCAAAAACATCTAAGGACAGAGCTTTGTATGAGGGAGATACTCCTTAGTTTTCAATAAAATTTACAAAATTTTAGATATTGGAAGGTTTCAAAAATAATCGGCTTTCGGGTCAGCACCGAAGTACTGACTACTGGGCTGGTGAATACCCTCGGGGACTAACAGTCCACCAGCAGTGGCATCGACCCAGTGGTAACAAATAACTTAATACCGAAGTCACTGTGAATTTACTTTCTGCATATGCGCATTTCCACAACTTATGTCTCATCAGTGCAGATAAAATCTAAACGTTTGGAAGACCTTAACTCAAAGATGTATAAAAACTGATAGAGAACAAATAACCAAAGTGATCTAAATTTAAAGCCAAAAACATCTAAATACGAGAAAATGTACAAAAAATTTATGCATTCAAACAATATTTACGACATTTCATATATCCCCGGCCTACGAAAACTTACTGATCTTTGGATTTATTTAAACATATCATTGCATGAAACAAATAATAAAAGTTAAGCACTAACATCATCTTAGGTAATTGTAAAGATGACAGTAGCTAAGTGTAAATGGGCGTTATAACAAAGTTACCGAACAAAGTGGTCAAGAGCCGAAGTTCATGAGAAAAAAAGACAAATCGAATGGAACCCCCCCCCCCCCCCCCGGTAAAATTGTCGACCGCAATGGTCCTGACTTGGTACAGGCATTCCAAAAGAAATGGTGGGTTGAACCTGTTTTATTGCTACATGTAGCCAATGCCGTAGGGTCTGGTAGCAATTCAACAGTAATTGCCATTGAAAGGTCGTAGACAATTAAAAGAAATGATCATCCCAGTATTAAGTAAAGAAAGAATCTTGAATTAGAGTTCGGACCGAATAATAAAAATGAAATAACTACCTAACTAATATAATGAACGTGTAAAAAGTTTAGCGTTTTCATTCTTCTAGGGACTTTTAAAGATGACAGGAGCTAAGAGCATCTATGAATAATGCACTTGTTAACAAGTTGCGAAAAGGATGAATGCACTAGACTTTCAAATGCGGCTTTAAAATTCTGTTCTTTATAGTTATTTTGATGCTTCTATATTTAAACTATATATATTACTGCCCATAACAAAATTTAAAATTTAAAATTTTAAAATTAATTTACAGTCATACCTGTATTTCTTGTAACACCAATCGCCAGATTTCCGCGTCCATGATTACCTGGTATAGGTATTCCTTCACCTTGAAATAAAATACAGCAACAATTTACTGCTTCACTACACTTCATTCAGCCAAGGCAGCCACAAGTGTCAATCATAATTGTAAAGACAGCAAAATGTTTTAAATTTAGATGTGAATTCTTATTTTTAGGTAAAATTTGTCTGCCAACTCTAGATTGACAAGCAAACTTCAAACGCCACAATCTTCTGGGTAATTCAATATTACAGCAGTGAAATGGTAAGACAAATTAAGAAAGTAGTTCAAATTAGAAGTAGGTCAGCAATATCCCTACACCACTGTAGAAACACTTCAAGCTTGAGGTAAATGTCAAATTTGTGATGACAACGGGAAAATATATTCCGGTCTGTATCTGATTTTTTATTTCCTATGCAAGTATATGGACATAGAAATACCGGTGTGCATTCTGAATAACCGATGGTGCTTTTTGTGTCAATTTAGATACTGTTTACTGCAGTTTGTACAAAAACATATGGAAAATTAAAAATTAAGTTCAGGTACAAATTATAATCCTCACCGATTTAATTAATTCCGGTAAAACATTCTGTCTCACTGACGTCATTTGATAATGTATACTTTATCTAGGACGTCTGCACGCAATGCTACATAGCGATATCTCAGCAGCTTTCATCAAACATAAATATTAAACAAGTTTAAAAATATCAATAAAAAATTGTTGTTTTTCTTCAGTCCATTTCTATATTCAAAATATCAATAGAAATGCCCCAATTGTTGTAGATGTATATCATTCCACCATGGTTTACCATATTGTCGTCATTTGTAG
>MJUU01066182.1:41419-75290 GCA_002080025.1 Modiolus philippinarum | reverse complement strand
TTTATTGTGTTAATTTAATTTTGAAAAAAAAACAACAACACATACACACGAAAATATAACCAACAAAAAGTACATAAGAGGGATCAGAAAAAAATTAGCGTTCAAAATTTGTCCCTTATACTCTTATATTAAATATATTCAAATTTAAGTTATTTTTTATTAAAAAAAACATTTGAACAATATGATGTTATTCGCACACCATACTGCAAGCTGTTTCATCCAAAAAGCATACAATGGGAGTGAAATGGAATGGCCGCTCCGAAACTGATACCGCCTTCATAGGTAAAGGTTACCTAGTACCCAAAAGTAAACATTTTTTTTCTGCAGGTAACTGGAAGAACTATGAAAGTGTGCCTTTTTGGGGCCATTTAGGGCTTGCTATATGGTGTGAGGTTCCTCACTGTGTTGAAGACCGTACGGTGACCCCTAGATGCTTTATTTTGGGTCGTTTTAACCTGGATATGGGGTGTTGTCTCCTTGACATTTACCCCATTTCCTTTCTTTTTCATATTTAAACATTAAAGAGGGGAGTTGCATCAATGTGTATCTATTATTAAAAGAATACTCATACACAGAAAAAATTAAAAGTGAATGAACAAGCTGCAGTAATGTAGAACTGCTGATTTTCTATGAAACGAAAGCCAGATTAAACTTGATGCATGAACAAAATTTCCCTGGTTATCAATAAAAAATGAGCTTCAGTAAGATGTCATGCTTTTATACTGCCGGAGGGGTTATCACTGTCATAAAAATCGGACTGGTTCATAATTTTTGATGGTTTGGTTTGGTCTTGAAAATTTCAGTAGAATTGAGCACATTTTTCCTTTTTGTGACTTACGACAAAACTAGGAAATATTTATGGATTTAAAGTGCCGCTGTTGTCTGATGGCATTTCATAAATATGATATACAACTTATTGAAATTGTTTGCAATCCTTGATTCTTCTATTCTCTTCCTTTCAATAATGGAAGACATTAAAGACTTGCATCCTTACATTTCTTGTACTCGATTTTTAAACTATTGTTTGTATTCGTCTTGCCAAATTAAAAGTGATATTTGTACATGTGTCTAGGATGATGTGTACTCCGTTGATTTATGGCAAATATTGTTTCTTTTATGTTGTTGTTATCTTTTATATTAAATGAAATATCGTAAAACAGAGGTCGTTTGTCACTATATTAAGAACAACAAAATTCCGCAGTTACTGTAGCTTTAATTTCTGCATGTGGAAATTTCTCCTCAGTGCACATTAAAGCAAAACATTTGGAAGTCCATATACGAAAAATGTGTAATTTACCAATATGATCTAAATAGAAAAACCAAAATCAATCAACGACAGAGCTATACAAGTGTGAAATATTCCTCAGTCTTAAACAAAACTTCTGAAATTTAGATATTGCAAGTTTCTAAATTAAATCGGTTTTCAGGCCAGCACCGAAGAACTGGCTAATGGGTTCGTGAAAAGCATATTGAACACCAGAAGAGGCGTCGGCCGAGTGGTAATACAAAACAAAATGCCGAAATTTCTGTGAATTTAATTTTTTCATAGGCCATTATGTCTCTAAAGTGCAGATCAAATCAAAACATTTGGAAATCCATAGTCAAAAATGTGTAAAGCTGGATATGAAAATATGGCAATTTATTTATATTATCAATCCATTTGTCCACGAAACGCTTCCGGTGAGCTTTAAGTCAATGTTGAAAGCTGTGTCCATAAGCTTGTCAAATAAAAAATCCTTCGATAATGAAATTCAATGCCATACGTTCTGGAAAGTCTTCATTGAGGTGTTCCTGCCTTAATTCCTACATCATGTGGACTGTTTGTTAATAAATTTACCACATATTGAAACAATACATGCAGCTTTACCTGCAGGAGATGACAGAAATGCAACATGTGTGACTCGTATTGCGAAAAACTGAGTATATGTTTTTAAAATGTTTAAAGGGATATCAAGAAAATTGCAAAGACGCTGTGTTTCACATGATTGTCCGTCTTGTAGCAGTATATCATTGAAATTAAATGTTGATTTTTCATGCTTCAGCTATTAACTTACCTTTGTGTATCTTGCTACGACCATAAAATAGCTTGTTAAACAATTAAAGCTTTTGTTAAATAGTTAAATCTTTTCTATTAAACATTCATGAAAGTGATGAATTAATACTGTCATTTTCGAATTACTTTTCTCTGACTAACATGGTACTTTCCTTAGTACCTTGTATAGTATAGCATAGATATAGATAACTCTCTACAGAAATCGGTATCCATAAAGACTGCAGCTCTACTCTTATTTGACTCCTTAGTTAATAAATTTTGATTATTCTTCAAATTTCAATGATTCCCCTCTGTCTTGTTTCTATAGGATTTAACTATTTTTCTCTCATTAATTTTCAATAATTTTTTAATATTCGTTCTAGTATCACAAAATCTTTCTTCAATAAAATTCCTACCTTTTGATAGGTTATAATAACTTTTGTTTTAACTATATGTCCATCGTCGTCTTTTTTGAAATATAATTTTTCGGCCATGCGAAGTCTTTGTCAAATATTTGTAATGTCAGTTCTTAACTCATTAAAGTTTGATGTCTGCGGAGTTGGTGTAAATTGCATATACGTATAATCATCATTTCTTCTCCAAGTTATTATTTACCCTTGCCCGTTTTATAGAATTTAAAAGCCAATTCGGACCTAAAAGGAGTGCCCGCTGCCCACGTTGTGCAATGTCCGCTTTAAAGAGGGTATGCATCTGGGAAATCTTATCGGGGGGACGACAGACTGCCGATTTTGAACAGCTGCCCGCTTTATGAGAGCGCCCGTTAAAACAGTTTTGACTGTACTTTTGCACAAAATATCATATTAATCAATTGGTAATATTTCATTTGTAAGGTTTATGACCTTGGGTTTCTCCTGCATTGTATTTTCCATCCCATGATTTGTTCCAATTTCCAGATTCTAAAAAATAATTCTGGTTTTTGCGGATGTACTTATTTGTGATTTATTCAGTATTCTGATTCCCCTATTGTCCGTTTTGGAATAATGATCAATGATTTTGAATAAAAACCAAGAAGTTTGAGTGTTGGTATTCATTCAAGTATTAGTATTCCAGCTTGCTCTTACTTGTTGCAACGTCAGCATATGTTTTGTCTTTGACTCTGTAATGGATTTTCATTCTTTTGAGATTTCAATCTCGTAACTGTGAAGCCAAATGACACTTTTTTCCACGTATGTAAAGAAACAACGGCAGTAGAATACCGAAGGAACAATGGAGTGGTATTTACAAAGATCGAAGTCCAAAGATATGGCCAAAACGAGAACACAGAAAGCAATTATATAAGACAGCTACAAAGCACAGAAATAATAATAAAAAACATTCAAAACCAACGCACTCACAGTGTGATCTATTATGAAACTGAGAGCGACATCAGGTTCCTTGGAAAGGTAAGCATGCCCTGCTCTGTTTACAGCATCGTCACACTGTAAGTGATTCAGTCTAGGAAAATATCAAAATCCGTATAGTCCAATCTGAGAAAACGTGAATCTAGCTGAAAATGTCCACTTTCATTTGGCCATTGACACGTCATATCTTTCAATGATGTTATTGCGACGGCCATAGAATTTCTTGAGGGATGAAATTAACATAGGTTGAACAGAGCAGCTTTTGGGTAGTGTTTTTGCTCTGTTAAAAAAATCAGACTACACGCTCGACAGTAACGAATGAACTCTGAAATGGACACAACATAGGCTTTAGTGGTAGGTATATTGCTGCTAATTAAGAGGGGAATGTTCACAAATGGGAAGTTAAAATCATCACGCGTGTGCTATTATTGAGTTGTTCAATCTCTTATTCTTTATTTTCTCGACGCGATTTCTAATACAAGTAGTTTTTTTATTGTTAAATCAGCACACATTTCTTCATTCATATTTTTGAAATTTCGGCTGAAATATTTAATTCATAAATTTCTCCCATAAGAGCGGTGAACCGAAGTATAAGTACATTTTAATAGGTTAAGAACAAGCAATACGACTCTTAATCGGCGACAAAATAAACAAAGGAAGGAGCGATAAAAATGTTGGAGTTTCTGATTGACAATATATTTGTCCAGTTTTGAAAGACTTTTTATTCAACAGGTTATCCCAACTACAACGAATGCGCATGAATCATGTATACTTTAGAGCCGATCTGCTTATACACTTTTACGAGGCTAAATCCATCAAAGGTCTTCTTCAAAATCGATGCAATCTGGCCCAATCCTATAATTTTAACATCCTTTATAAAGATGATATTTTGCTACCAAGAACCTCATCGCTTTGGTCAATTCCGTTATTATATGTATTCAAAAGAGGTCCAAATTAAGGATACTACAAACACTATCACATCGGCCTCATCCCTTGACCTTCTTCTTGAAATTGACAACAGAGGTAGAAAATAAACTAGACTGTGTTATAAACGCAATTACTCCATTTTTAAAATAGTCAACTTCCCTTTCTTTCTTGCATATGGAGTTTAAATCTATAAACTCATTCGCTCCTCATAGGCTTGTTGACTATACAGTGACGTCCTTGATAGATCTCGGTTGTTCCCAATAAGCTACTTTAAAAGGACTTGTGAATGCTCTCAGGGACTAATAGTTTATTTTCCAAGTTGTTGGATCTCAACACTATTGTCTACAGAGAGTCATCCGAATTTTCTT
Source organism: Modiolus philippinarum (assembly GCA_002080025.1). Lineage (NCBI taxonomy): Eukaryota > Metazoa > Mollusca > Bivalvia > Mytilida > Modiolidae > Modiolus > Modiolus philippinarum. Next base: position 70,602 of record MJUU01066182.1, on the reverse strand, counting down.
AGAATGAAATGAGTACATGTGAAGTGAACTATTTTTTTTTCTAAACGCCTATTTTATTATTTAGTTTGATTGCTTGATTGTAGATATCAGTTTGATTTTTTTGTTTTTGTTTATGTGTTTGGTGTAATATTCAGAATGTCAAATTTCGTCAGGCAATCTGAATCTGACGAAGAGTCACGGATGATCGAAAAATCACACAATTCAAATTTTAAAAATATTTTTTTGTTACTTCCTAAGTGTTCCTTTAGTAAATTTGTTTTTGTATTTAGATATTATCGTTCTTGCTACTGCATTTAGTTTATATTTTTATTGTTGACTAATCCAAAACTTAGTAAACACAGTTGATACTATTTCACTTAGCCTTATCAGTGATATTTTACTCACACAGAAAACGTAACGACATACACAAATACGGCACAATATATTAAATATATTAAATGAAGTTAACAAGCTCTACGAAGTATATACATTAATAAATGTAAATTCCCAAGACTTCAACACAAAAATTTAGGAAAAATGTTCGGATTTATCTGGGTAGCACGTTGTTCAATTGCCGTTGAAATACCATCGAGGTAGAGAATCTTTCTTTCGAAGATAAGCGTTAATTTTTGTATTACTGTCTACGCTCTTAAGTTGAAATGTTTTTATCATCGTCAATTATTTCAATCACTTCGATCGTATAACTCTTTGTGCATAAACTGTTATTTTCTTCACTACTTCCATCGAAAACCTCAGTGTTTTCGTTATAATCAGCGTTTTAATTTGAACTTTCAATGTTCTTGTCACTAATATTACTTAAAATGTGCTCTTTAACACCATTACCTTTCTGTATAATGATTATTCTGCATTTGAATAAAAGAATTGTATCGTTGTCAGAATTATTTTTAAATTCTAATATGACGCACTTCTTTCGCTTTTGAAACAAAGCTATGATGTAATTCCAACAATATTTTTTAGCACATGCGTATATTTTTTTTTACAAAAGGACATTGTACAGTTTCACATTTTATTCGCTCAATATTCATTTACTGCATATTTTATGTAAATAAAGTTTTAAATAATGAATCACCCAAAAAGCTGCATCAAATAATGACAAAAATAGAAATTTACAACAGTTACTGAATGTAAGACTCGGAACTGAAATTGGCATACCCGTAACCTAGCAACGAATGTCTTGTTGTTATGAAATCTTATCTATGTTGCATATCATCATTAAATAGATATATTTTTTTTTACGTTAATAAAATTATAAATATGAGTTTTATTCCTCTTCTTTTTTTTTGCCTTCAAATATAACTTAACTAAGCAGTCATATAAATACAACCAGCTCACACTTAATGAGTTATGAGCAGCTCGTATAAATAAAATAACGAATACATATGTCTCTATGTCCATTTATGGGTGTTTGTATGCAGGTTTCCGACATATTTTTATTCTAGTGTCAAACTCAATATTGCGCTCTAAGAGCCACTACAAATACACAAGACGCTTGTTAAATATATTAGAATCGAAATAGATTATTGCATTCGGGCTCTATACTATCGCTCGGTATAAAATAATGACAAATATAAGGTCTGCCCATGTTCTAATTCGCATAGAGCCCGCTTGCAATAATCTAATTCTTAATTCTTCACCAGTATAATTAACTGCTGATGACACTTCCAAGGCTGCCCTAATGACCTCTGTCCTTTCAAGTCCACAAGTTTTAAGAGTGTCTTCTCGTGTATTCTCTCTCATTAATTTTCTTTGACATTCTTCTACAGAGCAACTGAAGTTTTCATAATGTTTTTCTTCATATAACGAAGTAAATTTCCTTCGTATGTATGCACTTTGTTACAGATGTTACATGTATATATATCAGGGTTAAAGACTGTACTATAAATTAATTTTATATAGCTCTCCTTTCATATACGATTCGTGAAAGTTAACTTTAACTGCACGTTGAAGTCTAAGCTTCGTTTAACTGTTTAAAGGCTCCGTTCTATAAGGAAACAAATTAAATATGCTTCCTCAGATGTAAATAAACTCAAGTAAATATAAATATAGGTATTTTAATCGAGTACACAATAAACGATAAATCGTTTATCGAACAAATGCTAGAATTATCACACAACATGAATACAATATGTATTATAACATATAGCACATTCACTGATTTTTCAACTGAAATATTTTTTTTTTGTCTTGCCATTTCTGCAGACTTTCTAACATACATATCTTATTTGAACACTTAGTTCCTTACTGACACCGTTCATATCTATTTTACTGGTGTCTTCCAGTATTCTCAATAGGATAAAGAAAATTTAGTGGTCTGCCAACTGCTACATCTGATGCCAATCTCCCCTATCGCTACTATGTAAAAGAAAATTTTTTTCCAAATTCTCAAGTTTCACTAGGAATGTCATCTTTCACGATGACAGCATCTCTGATCTGAGGAGAGAAGAGGGAGATCGGATCCTTCCACCTAACAATGTCGTATGCATCCTCTCTCAGAGACTAATTAGGTAGTCCTCCTGTAGTTCTCCCGCCATATCGTCCAAATAACTAAACACCGAAGTCACCGTGAACTTTGATTCTGCATATGCGCATCCCGACAACCCACGTCCCATCAGTGCAGACAAAATCTAAACGCCTGGAAGACCGTAAAGTCAAAGATGTTTTAAAACTGATAGACAACAAATAATCAAATTTGATCTAAACAGAAAGCCAAAATCAGCTAAGGACAGAGCTTTGCAAGAGGGAGATACTCCTTAGTTTCAACAAAATTTACAAGGTTCCAAATATAGTCGGCTTTCGGGTCAGCACCGAAGTACTGACTACTGGGCTGGTGAATACCCTCGGGGACTAACAGTCCACCAGCAGTGGCATCGACCCAGTGGTAACAAATAACTAAACACCGTAGTCACCGTGAACTCTGATTCTGCATATGCGCACCGCGACAACCCACGTCCCATCAGTGCAGACAAAATCTAAACGTCTGGAAGACCGAAAAGTAATTCAATCAATATTTGTCCTTCCCCCCCATTTCCCATAATTTCTAACTTGTTGTCCAAACCGGAATTGATGTTGGAATTTTTCAAATCAAATCAAAATCGATGTCAGAAGCACCAATTTTGAGATTGAGTGATAAGAAATGACTTTGAGTTGAAAGTAATTCTGCAAAGAACTCATCTCCAACATACACAAGGGATCGAGAATTCACAACCACTCCTATTTATTTGACGGTATTATCTAAGTGAACTTTTTACAAAACCATCCATCCTTCCATGGTGCTACTTCTGTTATAAACATCCAATGAATCGCTGAATAATAAATATAATTTTGAACTATTTTTTTACATCTTCACTTCTAATTTTTTTGTTTTCATACCAAATTCGACCTTTTCTCCGCAAGTTTGAACTAATTAGCCTTATCACTAATAATTTGTTGTGTTGTAGTACCCCAGGTTGAAATAAATCTTTTTAATAATCCATTTACAAGTTTGTCTGTAGTCATATCTTGTAGTTGTTCTAGGTGTGCAGCACGTATTGCAATGCATGTCAAAATATTTCAAAATACATGGATGTCCTAAGTTATCTAATTAAATTTAGAAAAAGGATTGCTTGAGACACTCTTAACTTAAGAATCGGAGCCATTATAGGTTTTTTGTACGGACCACCTTCATGTCACTAAGCAATTATGAAGAATTCGTTTTACAGTGCGTTCGTTGTTGGGTATCCAGTTATTATACCTGATCTAAGACAAAGCTTGTGAAACACCCCCATGTAGTTGTTTACAGTTAAAGTATTGTAACTGAAGATCGGTGAACCTTTCCTTCCTGGGAATTAGTCTATGATATTTGGCTCTCTCTGTAAGATTTGTGTTTTCTGTTCCTCCTCTACGTCTCCAAATGCCCTCATTTTCTATTAAAACACCAAGATTTCTCCTCTATAAATAAGTGGCAGTGAAAATGTCAGAAAATTGATCCTGCATTTACACCTGTGCATTCTTGCATATTGTAGTTCTTCACTAGCTTTTTAATTTCTTTACTCTGTTGATATCTTTGTCAATTGACTTATAATTCGCGTGGTCCATGCTGTTATGCGAACTAATCGATTGAAGGAAGATAATTCATCTACTACAATTCCGTGACGTGTGTTTTCATTAACAGTAGTCGTATCAAACTTAGTACTAAATAACAACATACCAAAGTAACTGTAAATTTAGTTTCTGCATGTGGCTATTTCGACAACGAATGCCTCTTTATAGCATAGCATATGGAAGACCATACACCAAAATTTGTAAAATCTGATAGAGAACTTATAACCAAAAAGTTCCAAGTGAAAAGCAAAAATCAGCTTAGAACAAAGCTATGCATCAGGGAGATACACCTTAGTTTTAGGGGAAAAAATCTTAAAAAGATATATTGCAAGTTTCCAAATAAAATCGGTTTTCGGGTCAGTATCGAAGTACTTACTGCGGTGTTGATGAAAGCCCTCGGGGACTTGCAGTCCACCAGCAGAGACATTGACCCAGTGGTAATAAATAACAAATTATTGAAGTAACTGTAAATTTAGTTTCTGCATATGGCCATTTTGATAACTTTTGTCTTACCAGTGCATATCAAATAAAAATATTTGGAAAGCAATACACCAAAATTTGTTTAAATCTGATAGAGAACTTATAACCAGAAAAATATAAATGGAAAGCCAAAACCAGCTAAGGGCATACTTTACACGAGAGAGGTGGTCTTTAGTTTTGGGGACAAATTTCTTAAATGTTCAATGCTCTCTATAATTTTTCTAACGTCAGATTGAAAATTTCTACTTACAGCGTCATCCAAACTATAAGAATATGAATTCTAGTGTTGTTCATTGCGTTTTAACTATAATCTAAGGTTCTAATTGTTGCAACATCAGATTAATAATAATCCTTGGTTGGAATATATTCACACTTTTTATATCTGCTTGTCTCTTAATTTCTACTATCGTGTTTTCACAAACACATTCAATGGTGAATAAAAGAATATGGAGTAAATGCACATGAGACAAAGTCTCTACAAATACATGGTAAAAAACAAGCAAAGGAACAACGCTTTTATTGTTGTTCTTCATCTTGAAGTCACCTTTGTTTGTTGAAATCATTGTGAATCAGTTAACCAAAAAAATTCTTCAAATGATAGTTTTATTCACTTTCAACTAATCTGCAAACTCCGTACCACAATTGCAACTGTCATTATTTCTTGTCTAGGAAAGGTCATCCCCTTCAATCCTCAAGTCTTATTTTAGACAGATCACATCTTTCAACTTCGTCACTATTTTGATCAAGATAAACAGCAGCAGATAACGCACTAGCGAAAGCATCTCAAATCCGAAGTAATTCATATTTCCAATTCTGTGATTAGCAATCCATTTTTGTACATCTAGAAATAATACACTCTGGAATTTTAAAAAGTTGTGTCATTTTTCTAAAATCTTTGTTTAAACACACGTCCAAATTGAATCTTTTCGTCCAAAGATCGTCAAGAAATACCTTACTCTAAATTGTAACAGGTGCTAAAAGAGAAGCGGATCTAATATTTCAGATATATCTTTCAGAGTAGATCTCCTCGTTTGTTCATCATCAAACAGAGAAAAATACATCGGCAAACGAATACCGAAGCAAGAACGAGGAAAGGGGAAATTCTAAAATCATAAATCCAACATCACGGCAATTCACAACAACACGAATTGAGACAGTATGACAAAGACAAAACAAATAAACAAAAAAGAACAAGAACGTCACAAAACTAAAGCACTAGCAGTGTGAACCCCTATAAAAACTGAGGCATCATCAGGTGCTCCGGAAGGGTAAGCATGATCTGCTCCACTCGTGGAACCCGTCACACTGTCAGTGAAAAGTCCGGTTTTGTCACAGTCGGTGTTAGTCAGTCCGGTAACATGATTTGACACTCAAACAATCTGAACAAACAATAAAAACATGACAAAGATCATTTTCTTCGGACAGATCTGTTTCATCTTCCATTGTAATGACAGCATTCACATATTTATTATTTGAAATTCACTCTATTTTTTTCAGTTTCATTTAAGCTTTTTAAAAAATCTTTTTCGAATCTCTACAAACACCGATAGCATCCGACAAAGAATTCGCCTGTGTTCTCAATTATATAAAATTTCGTATTTTGTCCACTACTGTTAATTCACAAGCACGCAGGTGACAATAATTACAGATCCAAGTAGAAAAAGACTCTGAAATTAGTCTGAATGGAACAAACAAAAACGATATTCCGTATCTAATTGAAACAAGACATCAGTTGTAAACAAAGGTAGAGGTAGATTTATGGGTAAACCAGGGTTATCTTTCTTTCAAACTGCATAATATCTCTCGTTTTCATATTTCAGTTTTTTTTCTCTAAAAACTTCCATTGCCTTTTCATCATCGGATTTATCCAACTGATCGATACTACCAGTAGATTCAAGATTCCAAAAATAGTAAGATTCGGTTGAAAATTTTATTCACATCCTCATGTCCAGAAATCAAATAACCTGTAACATGTTTCATCTTGACAGTCAGAGGTGTCTTTTGCCCTTCTTGTAATAGTCCATCTAAGGTTTGAGGCAAGAAGATACATTCCAACTTGTACCTAGATTTTTTGCGACAGTATAAAAAAAAATCTTTTACGATCAGTGATTCTATACTTGATATTTCATATTCGACTGGTATATCGTCAGCAAGTTCTACAACACTAACAAACTGTTACATATAGAATCCACAACTACATAGAGTGAGAAACGACATTTCTACACTAGAGATAGTAAAATTTTCAAAATTTTTAAATGCGAGGCTTGTCGAGCGACTAAAATATTTTAAAATTTTATTATCGAGAGTGTAGAAATGTCGTTTCTCACGAAATATGTTTTGATTTTATTTCTCTACTGATTTTAAGGAGAATTTGAACAAAAAATGCCCCCCCCTTTTCTGACGAACCGAAATAAAAGTGGCGTTTGAGCGTGATATCATCAGGAATGCTTTCCTTTTTTCATGGCTTCACGATGGTAAAGTGGTTAAAAGGCAAACATATTTGACTTCAGAATTGAATTTTAACCGATGAGGTATCGAGAACACTTTATGCACATGTTGGTTATTATTTTGATCTCCTATGTCCTGAAATTGACGCGAACGGCATAAGAATTAGAGAAAATGTTATTATTCCATTTAGGTTTGTTCTTTTTGCACTTTCACTTATAACTTGAACAATATTCTAATTTTAACTCTACTTTTAAATTAGTGTTCCGCATTTTCAAATTGTTTCTCTTTTTCACCTCAAAAAGTAACAAGTTAGATTTCTTCTTTTTCACACTTAAGTTTCAGTCCGTCAGCTTAGCTCTGGGAAAGGAATGACCTTTGAGACCCTATATCATAAAAACCCGTATCGTTTGCTACATGGATTGCTTTTAATAACTTATTTATGTTTGCATCACAAGCATTTCAGTTGATGTGATGAGTACTTTTTCTCCCTTCAATTCATCACACGTTTAGATTTTATCTGCACTGAAGAGACATAAGTTGTCGAAATGCTCATATGCAGAAATCAAATTCACAGTGACTTCAGTATTAAGTTACTTTATTCCACTCTCGTTCTGTCGTGTTTCCCCCTCCGATAAATGCACCTTATTATCATTATTCGATTTCAACTCATCAGAAAAATGAACACTAATTGCCTTTAATAGAAATTATTTTATAGTAAATACACTATCTGCTTCGTTTATAATCTTTTGAATAATGTATTTATCTTAAACACTTCAAGCAACTTCCCTTTATTATACGTTTCCTGTCCTCTGTAGTCTGATACTTTGACAATCATCACTCTAGTGCCCCTTACACAAGATCGACATTTATCAAAATATTGTGCTACAGTTTTCCCGTTTGTTGTATATACTAATGCTTCAGCCTAATATGATCAGGGTAAAACATGATACCATTCCTCTTGAATGGAGATGATTTTCACGCCATGTATACGTAAAAAATACTCATATTTTGAATCTGTGGTTTGGTGCTTCTTTGGTTTTCTGTTTCACTAGATTTTTCTCTTGCTTTCATATAATCATTCAATTTGTCACATAAATTTAAAATCGTAAACATTTTCCTTAAACCTTTTGAACCCTTTTGAATTTTCATCTGCAAAATACTTCCCCGTGTAGTTTTGATTTATTTCATTATTGAAATGAAAACTTCCTGATAAAGAATTTGTTTTAACACTTTCAACTTCTAAGATGCAATCTTATCTTATCAAGGATAAGATCTAGATTTGTCTCCACTGAAAAATATTAGATCCAACTTGGTTAGCTTGAGAGAAATTATTCATTCAATTTTAAATATTTTTCTCCTTCACTTCTATTCTTTTTGGAAATAATTTTTGTTTCATTTCTCGTTGAACTCAACAATTTCATTTGAAATAGCAATTTCCCTGGCAACCAAAAACTTCAGAGCACAAATCACAATCACCTTCGATTACACTGTCGATATTTTCACTTTGATCATCCATAGCACTTGTTTCTATAGTAGAGCGGCGAATAAAGCAAAAGTCGCTTATTTAAAAAGTTTAAATGACCCAAATACCCTATTCGATTTCTCAGTCGTTTTAGATAGCTTGATTATATTTTTGAAATATGTCTGTCGTAAAAATGAAATGTGGTAGAAACAATGTGATAATTGCAATTGAATGACAGGACCCTAAACGGAATGTCGACACACCAACTAATCTTTTGGGCTTGTTACCTACTAAACAAAAACTTATCTACAAATGGCATTATTACATGAAAAAGAGATAACTGCTGAACCATTTTTCACGTTATAGATCATTCTTCGAACTTGCGTTCTATTTTTACAGAAGATTAGAAAATACCTATAAAATCAACCCAAAAAATCAGCGTTTTTCTCGAATTTAACACAAAATAAACAATTACAATTTGCAGTTATTGTCTTACATTAAACTGTACGCCCTATTTACCATGTTCGATGGTAATTTTGTGTCAAAGCACTGACCAATTATGTTTTAAATGCATTTAAATTGTTTAAAATTTGAATATGCAATCCGTAAATATTTCGTACCTAGTCCGTCAATCAGTCTATTATTAAATTAAACGATCAAATCCATTCAGTTGATTTACGATTTCTTAGTTTCGAAACATACCCCTTGTTAGTTTTGCTGCTTTATGTTTAAAACTATTGATACACAATGTATTCAAGGCAAATCGTGCGTGTTTTTTTGGGATATATTTACGATTTAATGTGAGGGTGTGTTTGATTTGTATTAAGAAAGGTGCTTGTGATTAATATTGCCAGTAGTTCGTAAAACTGAAAAGCCCCACGGTCTAAATATGCATACATTAAGCGCAGTCTAACAGACACATGTCAATGAGTAAGCTAAGGTCGTTTTTACATTGGACGTTGACAAATATTGTTGATTGTTTATTTTATTTTATGTTGTTTTGCGTTTTTTCCCTACTTGTTTTTTCTGTTCTGTTCTTTTTCTTGTTTTTTGGGGTTGATATTGCTTTCTTTTTTTTTCGTTTTGTTTTGTTTGGTTTTATTTCTTTGTTTGTTTGTTTGTTTGTTTGTTTGTTTTGTTTATATTTTATCCTTTTTATGTTTTTTGTTTGTTATGTTTGATTTTTTGTTTGTTTTGGTTCTGGTTCCTTTTCCGGGAAGTGTTTACAACATCAGAGGCAATGCCAACACAACCTACAGGCAGCAGATATGGTATGATTTTTTACGCTTTTCGGATCCATGCATTGTTCAATGTTGTTAGTAAAATGTTCGAGTCAGATTATAAACTGTTCTTCTTGTATATGCAATAAGTGTTTTTAATATTTTTAAACTAGATAGCTACATCTTGTAAGGTTGCTTAGAAAATGTTTGAGATGCTCTATAATTCAAGAATATTGCTTTCAAAAAAAAAATGACCACAAAATGGCTAGTCAACCATGATTTCGATTGAATATTAATTGGAAATTAAAAGTATGGACCAGATAAAACATGATTGATTGCATATGACTGTGGTTTGCAAATCTGCATCAGACGACAAATTTAAAACAGTTTAAGAAAAATAACAAATGAGGGTAATAAAAAAAATTACTAAAAAGAATTTTGAAGAGTCGAAATCCAAAAGACAAAAAAAAAAAACAAACAAACAAACAAATTAGGTGAAAAAGCAACAGAAAACTGTGTGATTTATTGTATATCCTTTCATTCATTTAAAAAAAAAACATTTCAGCAAAAGCATGCAGGTTCTAGATGTTGGACGGATTTGAGCTTGATCAAAATATTAGAAAAAGTTAAGTTTGGTTCTGTAACTATCGCGTCAGTGCAATCAAATGAAAAAGATGATATAAAGAACATATAACCTTTCTAACTCCATAGCTATAAACTAAGGACAGTGTTTTTGCACGACACAAACCTTTGTGAAACTAATACATAGACTTGCAAAACGTATAATAATGACGATCTTATGACGACTGATGTTGATGATGAAGGTCCCGGTAGAAAACTAATAGGTACTTATACGAGACAATATTAAAGATCCAGGAAAACTTTCATGAGTAAGAAATTCCTTTTTTACGAGTAAAACGTGTGTAAAATGCATAGAACTTCTCACACTAGGGGAAGACATCCCAATAGGCCATTCACGGGAGAATACAGCGACTTCGTTAAGCAGTTAGTAACATGAACAACACGTTATTTGAAATAAAATGTACATAATATAAAAATACGTACGTTATTGTATTCCTGTGTTCAATATTTGCAATGTTTTTATTTGATTATTTATAAGAGGGCCTGAATGAAAATTAGACAAGTTAAAAGTGGGTCATGCACTCTCTCTAAATAAAACATTTTTTACTTATTTCCTTGCTAAGCGAAATATTGTGTGAGTGCGATCACCATCTGTGGACGAATATAGCGAATATCTGTCGATTTTTGTTGCAAATCACTCATTCATTCCTTTTGTAGCTTTCGAAAAAGGGGTGAGTTTCTGCATTCACTATTTTTAAATAAGAATTAAAATAAAGTATTAAGTTATCGAGTAAGTTGCAACAAATAAATAAAACAGAGTCATATTTAGATTTCAATAAAATTCAATTCATATACTTTGCGCGTTGTCTATAAATCCGACTTGCGACATGCCAGGTTACGTGCTATACGTGCTAAGACAGGTTGATTTCGAGATTTAGCGCTTACTAAATACTGTTTTCGATTGTTTAGATTAAATTATACTCATTTTGAATATCACAACCAGGAAAAAAAATTCTTGAAATGTTTTAAGCTTAAAACATAGCTCTTTATTATAACATCAAATGAACGTCAATTTATGTTAAAAGTGACGTCACAAATCATGACAACATGTTTATTTCCATTCAAATTTGCTAAGTAATAAAACAAATTTCTATTGTATCAATTTTTATGCCTTGAAATGCTGAAAAACATAATATTATCATTTTTTTCATTTTTTACTGATTGACCTTTGACCCCTAATTTATCCCCCTTCCTACCACATTTGATTTTTACGACAAACATTTTTGAAATGTACACGACCTAAGCTTTCCAAAAAGGTATAGATATCGAATAGGGTATGTGGGTCATTTAAATTTTAAAATTTCTGGTCTCTGCCGCTCTACTACTATATCTATATAAGTTTTTAACACAAGTACTTGTTCTTCTGTTGGTTCAAATTCCTTCACAAATTTGAATCTCAATTCGAAGAGTACTCATGTATCGCGCCCTGGCTCCTTTCAAATAAGACAAAATTGAAATTTTGTAAAACATTTCATTTCATTTCTTCTTTTCTTTATCCAGTCACGACTTCTGGCACCAACCAAAGTTGCTTAGGTATTTGTTTACTAACAATGAATTTTCTTGAATATACTTCAACTGGCAGAAAAGACATATTACATAGTACTTATTCGATTTCACATTTTAAGTAAAAAAATTGTTCCTGTGTATGTTGTACAGTATTTTTATAAAATAAGATCGAGAGAGCTATAAATACAGTAGAAATCAATTTCTGAAAACAATATGAAGAATCATCTGAATAATTAACGGAGAAACATGTGTACAATAACGGAGAAAATTAATAAGAATTAAAGGATCTACTATTAAATGATAATCGGGGGAAGTCATTTATAAAATTAGACTAAACAAGTGTGCATCGTATTGCAGGGCAATACAGAAGTCCCCTACCGGTGGAATAATTCTTTGTTATACCAGCAAAAATAGTTCCGAGTACAAGGCTCCGTCAAAACTCCGTCAAAAATCAATGGACCAAACCCATACTCAAACTTCATCTATAACCCATAGCGGTTGACTAACAATGCAAATATCATTTCTGAAACTGTTAAGAAAAAAATGTCCGGACAACCTATATTTTACCAAAGTTTTCTAAGTCCAAGGCCCATAACTCCGTCCAAAATCAATGGACCGGAACCAAACTCGAACTTGATCTGTAGCTAATAGTGGTAGACTCACATAGCAAATATTAGCTTAATATCTGGAATGATTTAGAGAAAACCTATACTTTACCAAAATTTTCTAAGTCAAAGGTTCATAACTCCGTCAAAAAACAATGAACCGGAACCAAACTCAACTTTGACCTGTAATTCATAGAGGTAGACTTACATACCAAATATTAGATAAATATACTATATTATAGTATGGGGAAACGGTGCGGAAAACTGAGTGTGACGGACTGACGGAGTGCAAATCTAAAGACCCATTCGGCGAAGCCGGTAGGGCGCTAATAAAGAAATGGTAAATTTCAATATCAATACCCGACATATTTGTTTTATAGTCTTTTAGTCTATTTGCAGGGCAAGGTAGACAGTGTTTGTAAGAGTTCATTGTCCAATGCAACCAAATCGGATTTAGTATAAATTTTCGTTCGTTTACACGTAACAGATTAATGGCCGTGATGCATTCTTTTCACCACTCTTGACTGTTGACATGAATACGTCACAAAAAAAAATACACAGTTTTCATATTTGATGTGTGCGTTGATTTGAAAGAACAAATCACGAGAGTATGTAACTCTCATTGGTCGAGTAAATTGGACATATAATTGACATATAGTCATCGACAGCATTCATCAATTGCATACAATCAGTTGATTAGACAAGCATTCGTTACATGTCACAGTGTAGATATGTGGACACACACAAAAAAGATTGTCAAAATGATGATTCTTATGATTGAAAAGAATATTCCTTTGACTGTAGAAGTTTACTACGTTTTCGTCCTGTTGTTTAGAAATTATTAATTTTAGGTGAAAATGTAAACGTAGAATATATGTATTTTTTTTGTTTATTTGTTTGTTTTTTTTTTTTTGTTTTTTCTTGTTTTTTTTTTTTTTTAGTTCTTTGTTTTTGTTTTTTGGGGTTTATTTTGACAAATTATACAGTGCATCGAATTTGATTGTGATAAATCTCGTGGCATTTGATGAAGTATTTTCAAATGTTTTTGAATCATATGACCAATAGATATGTTCAGATATGTTGATTTATCAAAATTTGCCGTGGGTATACGTTTTCATTCTTCTTTTCGATTCTGCAACCATAGTTAAAGAACTAGTTTTTAGAAACAAAAAGTTTTGCGGAAGTTCAATTTCAATTTCAATCAATTGAATCTGATATTTTAATCAATCAAAGAACTAAAAATGTGTATTGCTGCATTTTTTAAAAATGTAACCAAATGTGTTGTGGGTAAAATTTTATCAAGCATTGGATACAACGCTAAGAGCTTATTAAAAATTCCTCTTAAAGATTTGTAATATGAACTTTCAATTTGTATGATGAATGAATATTTCTATGTTGATTGTTAACGGTTAAAAGTCTTAGAGAGAATAATCCATGGGGGGGGATCCAGTATTTTCGAAAGAGGGGGCGTAAATCTTGATAAAACTCCTTTAAATATTTTTTTCAAATATAATTCGTAAAGATGTGTTAGAATTACAGGTATTTGGATAGTTTGATGCAAAATTCCCACATTTTTTTTCTTTTGATGTCAAAGGGGGCATAGGCCCTACTCCTTTTGAACTCCGTTCCTGTGGAAGGAAGGTTTTAACCCCACACTGAAAAAAATCTACAAATTGACTGCCAACTGAAATTAATCGAAAAAATGCCGAAATTTATCGTGCTATATGTAGCGAATCGGACTTCTGGTATACTGTATGTTTGTTCAGTGATATTTTGCCATCGAAAAAAGAAAATACACGCATATTTGTTTATTTTCATTAATTTTGAACTTTATTATTTCAAGGTGTTAATCGTGTCTAGATCTATGAGAGGACAAATAAAAAAAAAACGTTTCATTTGTAAAACATTATTAAACAACTGTTTTTGTGTCTGCTTTCAATAAGATTCGTCTATGTAAGAATAAATGTAAGTTTAAACATAAATCATCACGGTTGTATGTACTTCGTGTTGACGATCCCGCTTACATGATCAACAGAGATAAAGATTTAGCGCTGTTCGCCATTTAAATATTGAATTCCTCTCAAGCTGGTGAGAAGGGCCTCCTGGAATATGCAATACGGTAAATATGTTTGAGGAAGGCCTTGTGATGACTTCAAGATGATACCAAACGAAAGCGTTGCTCCAGGTTGTTGCAGGGATTTTCTAACATGCACATTATTACGTATCTTTTCATATGCTTTCATTTGGCCATATAAATTTACTTGTTACCGTTCAAAAAATAACACATATTCAATCATTTACGGTGACCCTAGATGCTTTGTTTTGGGTTGTTTTAACCTGGATATGGGATGTTGTCTCCTTGACATTTACCCCATTTCCTTTCTTTTTCATGTTATTAATGCCAAAAAAAAAGGAAAAAAAAGAAAAAGAAAAAAACATATATCATACTTACTGAATATCTCAATCGCTAAAAGTTTTGTTTCTTCACATACAATACGCGCATGTTCTTTTCGAGCTTTATCACAAAGTTCCTTATCCTAGTATAAAAAAGAAACATTATATGAATGACAACAAGAATTATTCCTGATATATACTAATCAACAAAAGAAACGTCCACCTAATATGATCCTCAGTATATTTTCTTATAGGATTGATAGAATAAAAATTATTGTTTTATACTTTGCAGAAAACCTATCCAGAAACACAAAAAAAATTTAATTAAAAGTTGATGTCAAGGTTGAATTCTGGAGTTTTGACGTTTTTTTTTTTCAGTTTGACGGCATGACTTCATCCGTTTTCCGATTTCTTTTTGTATTCGATGAATTTCGGATAACTCAGTGATGATTTCTTAACAAATCACAGTCTCTTTTCACTTAATCTAAGGTCATACTGCACTAAATACTCCTTGTTCCTTCGGTATTCTACTGCTGTTGTTCCAAATAACAAAAAAACCGAAGTTAATTTATTTTCTGCAATATGCGCATTCCGACAACTTATGTCTCATCAGTGCGGATACAACCGAACAATTTGGAAGTTCATCACCCCAAAATCTTGCAAAAGCTGATAGAGAACAAATAACCAAAAGATTCTAAATAGAAAAACCAAAATTCAACTAAGGACAGAGCTATGCACGATGGAAATACTTAGTTTTCAACAAAGTTTTGTAAAATTTAGATATTGCAAGTGGTGAAAACTGCCAGATCTTATTCAGTAAGTGAAAGCCTCGTTTTCTAAATTCGTTTATATCGATTATTTCAAAATTGCAAATTGTTTGTAATCATTCATATGTCAATGTTGTTCTTGTTTGACAAAAATATCCTTTCGACTTTCTGCACATGCTCATTAATGCCTCGATTCTATCAAGCGGAGGTTCTCTTAATTTTGACCGGAATTTTATTTTTCAAGAGTAAAATTATAATCGAATATTGCTAAAGATTTTAATAAATTAAAGAGAACAAAAATAATTGCTTTTATTTTAAATTATATTCCACAAAAACGAGAGTGGACCTATCTTTTGTTGAGTAGTATACAATACTATCTATCGCTTTGTGCTCTGAACATATATCAAATGTCGTAAAAGCGGTAATTCCGTAATCAAGTTAGAAATTTGGTGGACATGTTCACATTAACCTCCTAAGGAGGAGGCAGTGTGCGTTGACAGGTCAAGCCTGTCAATTGTCATTTCCTGAAAATTATAAATAAAATAAGTTTATAAATATTTATTTTTCAGGAGGTTTATATTTAATCAATAGGTCAGGAATCTAGTCCTTCCCTCTTCCTGGTATTTATGGCAGTTATTCCTGCCTTCAATTCCACAGGAGTTCCTATCAATAATGATCAGCATATATTTCATATTAATAAAATCGCATTTTGTTTATTAGAAGGTATGCTTTTAGACATTTAAGACTACCTCCAGTCTCATAAGTTGTCATCATATTAACCTTCCCACAAATATTCGATACATTTTTTTTTCATTTCATTCAGCTCAGAATTCAATAAATAAGAGTGACAACAAAAGTCCGAGCAAATTAGAGGGATAAACCAGTAAGGGAACTCCGTAAGATGTACGACATTATCGAGAACACACAACCTGACACAGAACATTTTATGCAAGCCGTCCTATTCCCTACTTGGAACGGGCATTCTATAAATAAAATGGTGTTCTAAACCAGATTTAATGATGCATCAACTTCCCGCCTATATGACAACTAACTATAGCTTCTGTGTGCCCAGATTGTGTTAAAGGTCAAAGCCAGAATATTGTCAAAACATTGCCTTGTATCATACAGGTAAAATGTTTTGGTCATTCGATGTACAAGGCTTGTGTCATCATACGGTTAAAATCTGTTTGTCGTTCGGTGTACAAGTCAAGAGACATATTAATATATATAAAGGCTAGTGCATTAATGAATTTTAGTTTTTAAAATATGAAGAAAAAAAATAGATTTTAATGCAGATTTATTTTTTTAACTGGTTGACTATGTTGCATTATTTATGTAATTAAGATAAAAAATGTATTTACGTCTTAGACTAGCTTAACTTTAATTCTATCTTTTAAATCTATATCCCGAATTAGTTTACGAAAATTATTGTAAAAAGTTGATTTTTAGTTTACAATTTCGATCCCTAAAGTTGAATCTAATTTTAGCGTATGAAAATAAACCTAGCAGGTTTGCACCTGTCCTAAGTCAGGAAATTTATTAAGCCTTTGTGTGTCTTGTCTTTTTTCTAGTTAGTTTACTTTATGTCTATAGGAGTCTAAGTTGATGTTTATTTCGCTGAACTTGATTACTCTTTATTCAGGGGCCGACTCCGACCTGCCGTTGGGTGTGGGGTTTTCTCACCGTTCATTGAAGATCTCATGGTGGCTTTGAGTTGTTATTACTCCCCTTTGGGTCGTTGTCTCTTTGACATATTCCCCGTTTCCCTTCTTTTTTCTAGTGACCTGATTCCCTACTATGTATATATGTAAATAGGTATTTCTTACTTTTTACTTTTTTAACATATAAGGTAAAAAAATATTAAGTTTTTCTTTTAAAATGTATAATATAGTAGGGGTTTACTCCGCTGCTGGAGGTGCTCCTATTTAAAGGAGACTTATACAGAGAGGAAGAAGTCACACCAAAGTGACCCATAGACAAACCTCAATAGAAAAACCTTCTAAATAACTAACGAACTTAATGTAAATTTAATTTCTGCATGTGTCCTTTTCCACAAATTATGACTCTTCAGTGTATATAAAATCTAATCATTTTCCAAACGTTTAGATTTTATCTGTATACTGAGGAGACATAAGTGCGCATAATGTAGAAAATAAATTCACAGTAACTTCGGTATTTGGTTATTGTTACCACTGGGTCGATGCCTCTGCTGGTGGACTGTTAGTCCCCGAGGGTATTCACCAGCCCAGTAGTCAGTACTTCGATGCTGACCCAAAAGCCGATTCTTTTTGGAACCTTGCAATATCTAAATTTTTGTAAATTTTGTTGAAAACTAAGGAGCATCTCCCTCATGCAAAGGTCTGTCCTTAACTGATTTTGGCTATACATTTAGATCATATTGGTTATTTGCTCTCTATCAGTTTTTCAACATCTTTGAGTTTATGGTCTTCCAAACGTTTAGATTTTATCTGCACTGAGGAGACATAATTTGTCGAAATGCGCATATGCAGAAAATAAATTCACAGTAACTTCGGTATTTGGTTATTTGAAATACCATAAACTCAAGTACGTTAAAAGCTGATAGGGAGCAAATAAACAATATGATCTAAATCGAAAGCCAAAATCAGCTAGAAAAGGAGATTTGCATAAGGGAAATACTTCTTAATTTTCAACAAAATTTACAAAAATTTAGATAATGCAAGTTTCCAAGTAAAATCGGTGAAAGGATATATCATGATCAAACACCAAAATACACAAAACATGCATATCCCTCATATAAGCACAATAAAATCATGAGCGTCGTTGATGTTTGATAATATTTGAATTAGTCATGCCAATCAAAATTGTTGCATTTTAAGTCTTTAAAAGCTTTTATTTTTTCACAATAAGAAAGCACAAATATATCTCTTATAAGGAAAACATTTTAATTGTCTTGATTTTGTGGACGTCAATGTGATTTTAACTTTTCAATCCATTAGAAACACTAAACATAACGCGTCTGGTATCATTTTTCAAACACTCCTCTAAATACGGGCTCTGATTAAAATTAATTATATAATAACAGTACATCGAACTGATTTTATTATTATAAGTGTAACAGGTAAGCATTGGCCATATTTGTCTACGGGAAGACTTGCGTAATTCATTTTTTTACCTAGGGGTACTTGGTACTGTTATGTTTACATATATTAAGTTTCAAAACAGATAAAGACAGGCTACTAAAAAGAATTTTTTTCTAAAGTAAGGGTGCTAGAACTGGATGTAAAAATACTAAAAAGTGTATCTCTCGATATAGGAATAAATAACGGTAAAAAAGGGGGCATGGTTTGGTAACTTTACTTTAATACAGATATGACGATATATACAAATTTTGTTTAGTACAATTAACATTCAGATGTCATTAATGTGGTTATTTGTATGATTCTAATATGTTGGTGATGAATTGTGATATTATAAGTATTGCTAATTTATGTTCATAGCAAACAACTGGAAAGATCAAATAATATACGAAAACCACTATTTTAATCTATCTTTTTGTTTTTATTTTGGGGGTGAAAAATCAGGTACATGAATTCTAGTACATAAAATTGCACTTCCCGACAATTTTGTTGTGTATAGATGAATATTTTAGTATTTAAAATCTAATTGATGTTTTTCGTTTATTTGTAGATGCCTAATTCAAAGACGAGATCAATTCAAATGCAAATTTTTGGATAAAAACTCAATGTTTCATAAATATGCAAGACTCAAATATGTTTCCTGTCTTAAATCTGTTCCCAATTTTACTTTTAACCATTAACATTATTTGTAATGATATAATCTCCTATCTCATTTAAAAATATTGCAAAAAGAAACTGAGATATTTTTTTTCCCTTAATGTACCCCAAGTTCAAAGTTAAAACTTTCGAAAGTTCGAAAGTTCATTTCCTTGCTTCACACAAATCTTGACATCCTTATACATATTACAAACAAGTCTATTTTTCCATTTAATTCCATATGATAATACCTTTTTCTATAGTCCCTTTCTCTAATAATAAAAATGAAAGGATATTGAGTAAATGTACATGAGTCAAAGTCTCTACAAATACATGGTTAAACTAGCAAAGGAACAACGCTTTTATTATTGTTCTTCATCTTTAAGTCACCATGAGGTCTTCAACAATGAGCATTGCTCATGGTAAGTTTAAGACGGCTCCTAGCACCAGTTTTAGCAACATTCTTTGCTAAATGTCTTTTCTTGTCATGGATGCGCGATTGTCAACAAACATAAATTAAAACTGGCAAAGTGCTCTTATGATCACTCTCTTCCGTTGCCCAACAAAAGCACTAGTTTTAAGCTGGATATGGGATGTTGTCTCCTTGACATTTACCCCATTTCCTGTCTTTTTCATATTTATTACAGAGTTTGTCTCTAGTGCTGTGTGGATGCAGTAAAATGTATCCCCGTGCTTGAGGTGTATGCTCTTCTTTATATTTACAGCAATGGAGTTTTTGTTTGGGAGATAACTTCCTATTTTGGTCCTTATATATTTTGATAGTTGAATAAATCCTTTTTATCCCTTCTATGGTCCTACTGATGTGTCTTGCATTAATCTTGAACTTTGCTCTGTGATTGTTTAAGTGTTTGTTGCTGAGCTTTACATATATTTGACGTCTATGTCGGGTTTTATGACAGTTTTTGCAAACATCTCTGTCCGTTTTTAACTTATTAATAATTGCTATTGTAGTACAGATGATAAGTGTTTATTATCAAATGACATATTCCGCATCCATTTATATACCTTTTCACACTATATATGTATTCACTAAATCATGATCTTAAGAAATGGAAAGAAAATTATAATTAACTCTTTACAGTTATCCACGTCTGCTGCAAAAAACAATTCATTCACAAATTCTAACCTGCAAAAATTTCTACTTTTACAAGATGCTTTAAATCTAACAATGCTTCAGCAGCACTTATTTTTAATAGCAAAAGACGTGGATATCCACAAATTTCTCCGTGTAATGCCAAAAAATGATTTACTTGTTCTCGCTCCATCAACAAAAATACTGCTAAATCAACCGTCAATGGCAGGAAATTCACCCTATCTTTTTAATGTCTCCCTACCCGACCTTCTTGACTTATTAAATGCAGCGATGTTGTGACTGATTCATTCTTTGACTGGTAGTTCCTTTGTAAAAAGATGACAAAATGCTACATTGCGTTTGAATGTACACATTTTGTCTGTTCATTCCACATCAGATGACATTGTGTTTTTTTTAACATAAAAGCTGACACAGATGTACACGTCACAAACTGATGATGGGGACAGATTTATGGAATCGGTTCTACTTGTATAAAATTAGCATTTTTACTTGACTTGTATAAATTCTTAACCATTGAATGCATAATTGGGAAGGGCGTATGTCGCGTGCCATATTAAAGAGCGATTTTACTGCTCAACAAACAAAGCAACTAATTGGCAGGGTTATATGTATATTCAACTGTTTGGTTTTAGTTTTAAAATAATTTAAAGAAAAATAGAATAAACAGAACAGGACAGAAATGTTAGGATAATAAATAAGTAAGATAAAAAAAAATAAAAGTAAATACATAAAAAATTGAAAACACAAATTAAAATAAATAAAATTAGATAAATAATTAATACAAAAAGAATAAAATAAAATAAATGAAAATAATTAATATAAATAGAATAAAATGAATAAATAAAAATATAATCAAAGTGATTTAATGAATAAAAATCTTTACTTGTCTGTGTTCTAAATGTCTGGCCAGTGCTGAGTAAACGCCGATCATTCAATCTAAACGCTACCTGTGTTGTAAAAGACTGATATCTGTTGAGAATGTCTGTTTAGTGTTGAATCAACACTGATCAGTCGTTCTTAACACTTATCGTGCTGTAAAAGACTGACCCGTGTTGAAAATGTCTGTCCGATGTTGAGTCAACGCTGGTCAGCCATTTTCAACTCGGATCAGTCTTTTACGACACACGTAGTATTGAAAATGACTGATCAGCGTTGACTTAACATTGAAAAGACACTGTCAACAGAAATAAGTCATTAACAACACAGGTAGTGTTAAGAATGACTGACCAAAGTTGACTCAACACTGGTCAGACTTTTACAACAAGGTGAAATCTGAGATTGACTGAAATGAGTTGGCCCAACTCTGTTCAGTCATTTTCAGTCAAAACTATTGTTGAAAAAGACTGATCAGCGTTGAATCAACTCAGCACAGTCATTCTCAACCCTGTTCAGACATTCTAAGTAAAAAAACGACTGACTCTGGTTAAATCAGTCAAAATATTTGTCAATAGTGTAGAGATGTCAAATTATTAATCTCCTACTCATATTATTAAATATTAATAATTCTAGTAGGAGAATAATACTTACCCCCGAAGATTAAGACTGACCCGCTAAAATTAATAATGACCCTCTGAAATTAAGACTGACCCACCAAGATTAATAATTTGACACACCAGGTTTTATCCATCCTAAGAGGATAAGTATGTTTATCTAGGTTGGTCAGTCTTAATCTCAGTGGGTCATTATTAATCTTGGCGCGTCAGTCTTAATCTTAGCGGGTCAGTCTTAATCTTTGGGGTCAGTATTATTCTCCTACTCAAATTATTGAAAATTAATACTAGATGTTGTCGGAAACGACAGCTATCCCCGCACTCCCTGTTTGAGACAGAAAACAATTATTATACACCCTGGGCATATTTTTTTCATTATTTTTTGAATCTATCTATTGATAGTCACTATTGTTACTAAAAGAATTATAGGATATTTGGTTGCTAAGTAGAATTCCAAAAAATAAGTGGTCTTTGAGGCTTTCAGGAAATTTACCAAAATTAGAATCAAATATTTTTTAAATCCAATTTATGAAAATGTTTGTCCTAAACTAAACAAACATTTTAAGTATGGTTGCTAGGTAGAATTCCAAAAAATAAGTGGTCTTTGAGACTTTCAGGAAATTCACCAAAACTGGAATCAAATTTTTTTGAAATCCAATTTATGAAAATGTTCATCCTAAACTACACACACATTTTAAGTATGGTTGCTAGGTAGAATTCCAAAACATAAGTGGTCTTTGAGACTTTCAGGAAATTTACCAAAATTGGAATCAAATATATTTGAAATCCGATTTATGAAAATGTTTGTTCTAAACTACACAAACATTTTAAGTATAGTTGCTAGGTAGAATTCCAAAAAATAAGTGGTCTTTGAGACTTTCAGGAAATTTACCAAAATTGGAATCAAATATTTTTGAAATCCAATTTATGAAAATGTCTGTCTGAAACTACACAAACATTTTAAGTATGGTTGCTAGGTAGAATTCCAAAAAATAAGTGGTCTTTGAGACTTTCAAGAAATTTACCAAATTTGGAACCGCCTTTCAGAATCCTAAGTTTTCAGAATTTTGTTTTTTACCAAACACTTGTCAAAATATAAGATAATATGCCAAATTTAAAAAAAAATATGTTTCTTTGACATTTTCAAGAAATTTACCAAAGTTGGAACCCGGAACCAAAATTCCAAAAGCTTTTTGCAAATCTATAGACTATATGCAACAATTCTGCATAAAGATTTGATCCCTAAATCCAAAAATGTAGGAGGAGTTTGCGTCACATGCCACATGTGTCTAATTCACATCTTTGGGTCTTTGGTAAAATTGACATCATGGGGCCTCTTGTTTGCACCAAGACCAATATCAAAAATCCGAAAGCTTATTGCGCATCTACAGACTATATGCAACAATTCTATAACAAAATTAAATCCCTAAATCCATAAATGTAGGAGGAGTTTGTGTCACATGCTACATGTGTAAAAATTGACATCATGGGGCCTCTTGTTTGCACCAAGACCAATATCGAAAATCCGAAAGCTTATTGCGCATCTGCAGACTATATGCAACAATTCTACAACAAAATTAAATCCCTGAATCCAAAAATGTAGGAGGAGTTTGAGTCACAACAAAAGTGTGACGGACGGACGCACGGACGGACGGACAGACGGAGGGTATAACATTATCCCCGAACTTTCTTCGAAAATGTGGGGATAAATATGAGTAGGAGATTAATAATTTGACATCTCTAGTGTGTGTTATTCATGCATAAAAGTTGATTGGTACTTGCTAAAAATAAGTCGTATTTGGATGGGAATGAGCAAAAATTGCTTTCATGGTTTAATGAAATTGTTTAAAGCTGAATACTATTTAATTTGTCATGGAAGCAACTTTTGTTTAATGGGAATTCTTTTCTTTTTTTTAAATTATTATCTTAATTAGTACGGCATTTTTACGGATTGCGTTATTATAGGTTCCATTATGAGTGAGGCTTGTATATCACTTGTTATCAAATCGAGCTATTTAATTACACAATAATAATTAACGAGCTTCAGTGAGTTAATTATTATTTGTAATTGAATAGCTCGATTTGATAACAAGCGATATACAAACATCACGATTTGTGAAACCTTTTTCTCTTATGATAAACCATTCTGTCGTGTTCTCCCAATTATATTAAGTTTGAAGAATTAAGTTGTGTTTGTGATTACATTGAAGATTGATTAGGTACTTTAAACTTATCCTTAAAATAAATGTGCTCCAAATTGCTTCAAATGTAAAGTCTAACAATACATTTTCCCTGTATATAAAGTAGAAACTATAAACAACGATAAGTGTTGTAGATGTAGGAACTATGTTGCATTATACGCACATGTACACAACAATCAATAGCAATGACAGGTACATGATTCCTCGCTGGAGACAAACATGGGGGGAAAGCTCGGTTGAAATGTAATTACATATACAGTAATAATTCCAAATATAATTGTAACGTTCATTTTCATTGGTCAACGTCATGAATAGCAAACGGAAATATTTTTCGATATTTCCGTTTGCCCATTAATCCGCTCCGCAAAAATATAGTGCAGCTAATAATGACGTCGTTAACATGGATCCCGCAATTTTTAACATACAAAATTGGAATTATAAGGATTAAACACTGATTTTTAGGAAATTATGTATGTATAAACTCCGGCAGCTCCCTCACAAACTTTACATAAAGTCCTTCGGACTTTATTCAGTTTGTGAGTGAGCTACCGGAGTTTATACATAGATAATTTCCTAAAAATGAGTGTTTAATCCTATAATAAAATTAATTGCTGCTTGTCAGTTGAGTGAAAATGTTACGAATGATTTGTAACTAAATGTAGGTGTAAATTTCTCTTTTTCTGTGGTAACTGATTCTGATGTCAATTTCCACGCGTCAATGATCCCAATACACGTTACATCATAACATCAACACAGAACACAGGAAGGAAATTACACTTATTTTTAACAAAAAAATAATACATTTCAAGTGGCCAAAATATATTCAACTGTTTTGGGAGAATGAATTAACAGGTGTGTACACACGAAGCTCATTTTTTTCATTTCTTCTTCTTGCCAATGGAATAAAGAAAAAATAATAACTGTGTTTGGATGCAAACAAAAAGTCTCCCAAACGAACGCCCATATCAGAATTCCAAGTATAAATATGACATCTATATGTCCTATCGAACCCTCATGTAATATTTCATAAAATTTGAATCACTACCAATTTTTTCACTTTTTCATTTACCTTGAAATGGTCCCCATTTAACACTTTTTTGGCCCGAAATAATGTCCATGGTAACGGGTGCCATTTTGGAAATTTTGTTCACAGGAAAATGAATTGTACACTTCCTATGCAACATTTCTGTAAAAGTTGGAGCACTTTTGAGCAGTTTTAATTTTCCCGCCTTTTTTCGCTTCCATAGCAACGGTCGCCATTTTGGAAATTCTTCACCCAAAATTTAGATGCACACTTCCTAAACAACCTTTCTGTAATTTTGAAGCAATTTGGAGCACTTTTAATTTTCCCGCCTTTTTTCCGTTTCCATGGCAACGGCCGCCATTTTGGAAAATTTTCACCCAAATTATAGATGTACACTTCCTAAATAACTTTTTTGTAAAATTTGAAGCAATTTGGAGCACTTTTAATTTTCCCGCCTTTTTTTCGTTTCCATAGCAACGGTCGCCATTTTGGAAAATTTTGACCCAAAAAATAGATGTACACTTCCTAAACAACCTTTCTGTAAAATTTGAAGCAATTTGGAGCACTTTTAATTTTCTCCGCCTTTTTTTCCGTTCCCATGGCAACGGCAACCATTTTGAAAATTCCAAGACCTGATTACACATCTACACATTGCCCTTTATCATTATATCAAGTTTCAATAAGATCGGTTGTAAGACAGCTGAGAAAACGTGCGGACACACTTGCGGGAGAAGAAAAAGAAAGAAAGAATTATAATAATAATAACTAGATTTTCAATTGCAAGCAATAGCTGATGTCGCCCCTTGCAGCCAATTCGATGATTCCATCTTGTTCGCAGCGTCAAAGTCTACCTAGAAATCAATTTTCGTTGAAATCGGACAAAATTGAAATTTTGCCGCATTTTTGGCGGCCATCTTGGAAATGGCGGCCATTTGAAAAAAAAAATATTTGCATAAATTGTTTTGTCTCATTTTATTGAACATCTTTGCAAAATATGAAGAAATTCTGCAAAGCAGTTCCAGAGATATTTTATTCTCGGTTTTTAACGTAAAATGGCGGCCATCTTGGAAATGGCAGCCATTTTGAAATTTTTTTTCACCGTGCTGCACAACTTCATATGGTGATCCAACTGTGTGCCAAGTATCAAGTGGTTCGGTTCATGCAACTCTGAGAAACGCTCTGGACAAAATTTATTGAAGGTAAAATAATAATAACAAGTAATGACTGTTTTCGCAGAACACAAAAGTCTCCCAAACGAACTCCTAAATCTAGCAACCCTCCTACGAAATTTCATGCAATTCTGAGCACTTTGAATTTTCCGGCCTTTTTTCCATTTCCATGGCAACGGCCGCCATTTTGAAAATTTTTACACCAAAAATCAATTCTATACATGCTAGGCAACCTTCCTGTCAAATTTCATCAAATTCTGAGCACTTTGAATTTTCCCGCCTTTTTTTCCGTTTCCATGGCAACAGCCGCCATTTTGGAAATTCCCAGCCCAGATGGCACACCCTCTCATTGTCCTCAACCATCATGTGAAGTTTCATGAAGTTCCGGTGAATGGTCTTCGAGATATGTCCCGGACAAAAATTTTACGCCGGAAGAAGCGGAAAAAGAATAATAATAATAAAAAAAGAAAAAGAATAATAAGAACTGAGCAAAAAAAAAAATAAGTCTCCACAAACTTCGTTTGGGAGACTTAATAATAATAACTAGATTTGCAATTGCCAGCAATAGCTGATGTCGCCCCTGGCAGCCAATTCGATGCTCCCATCTTGTTCACAGCGTCAAAATCTACCTAGAAATCAATTTTCGTTGAAATCGGACAACGTTGAAATTTTGACGTAATTTGGCGGCCATCTTGTAAATGGCGGCCCTTTTGAAAAGTTTTTTCGTACCCTGCACTTCGTCTTATGGTGATCTTACTTCCTGCCAAGTTTCATTCCAATACATTAAACCGTTTTCTCAGAAAAGTCTGGACAAGAATCATTGGGAGAACAATAATAATAATAACTAGATTTGCAATTGCAAGCAATAGCTGATGTCGCCCCTGGCAGCCAATTCGATGCTCCCATCTTGTTCACAGCGTCAAAATCTACCTAGAAATCAATTTTCGTTGAAATCGGACAACGTTGAAAATTTGACGTATTTTGGCCGCCATCTTGGAAATGGCGACCATTTTGAAAATTTTTTCGGTAACCTGCACTGCTCGTTATGGTGATCTAACTTCATGCCAAGTTTCATTTCCTTACATTAAACCGTTTTCTCAAAATAGTCCGGACAAAAATGTGTGGAAGAACAATAATAATAATAACAAAGAATAACAAGTTATAACTGTGTTCGCAAGCGAAACACAAAAGTCTCCCAAACGAACTCCCATATCGGATTCCTGGGCATATTAAAAACCCCTTGGAAAAAAAATTTGTGCAGGGGTTCCCCTTATAATTAAGTTTATACATACAGTTGAAATCAAAACATAACACACAGCAGAAAACACGTTTTTCTCAAAATAATAGCTTTTTGGCTTGGTTTCCATGGCAACCAATGCTCCATTATGCAGAACAATGAATTTCATACCTTGTTTTAAAAAAAATTTGGGCAGGGGTTCCCCTTATAACCTAAATAGTACATATAGCTGTAATGAAAATACAATTATCAGTAATAAAAGTGTCTTTTCAAAATTTCAATTTTTTGTATGGTTTCCATGGCAACAGTACTAATTAAACAAAATTATAGCTTTTTGGCTTGGTTTCCATGGCAATCAGATGCTCCATTATCCATAACAATGAATTTCATACCTTGTTTCAAAAAAAATTTGGGCAGGGGTTCCCCTTATAACCTAAATAATACATATAGCTGTAATGAAAATATAATTATCAATAATAAATGCGTTTTCTCAAAATTTCAGTTTTTGTATGGTTTCCATGGCAACGGTCCTAATTTTGAAATTTCTAATTCTGTGGGGCCCTTTCTCACATGGCAAACATCTTTCCTATGAAGTTTCATGGAGTTACAGTTACTAGTTTTCAAGATACAGTGAAAAATGGTGAAAAAAATTCAAAATTTCATTTTCCCATAGGGTTAACACGGAGGACCCCAACCCTATTTGAGCCCCCCAAATGTACCCTTTATGGACCCAATCTAAAATTTTTTTTAATTATGCACAACTAGATACATGGGGCTAACATGATACAAAGTTTCAAGGCTCTAGGTTAAAAGGTCTCTGAGATCTACTCCGGACAAGTTCATCCGGACGAGAAGAAAGAAAGAAGAATAATAATAAAAATTTATAATTGTATCAGGATGCTGATACAAAAGTCTCCCAAACGAACTCCCAAATCAGAAATAAGGGCTACAAATCCCTCCCACACAGCCTATGCAACCTGTCTGCTGAGTTTTCTAAATTCTGAGCATTTTGAATTTTCCCACCTTTTTTCCGTTTCCATGGCAACGGTCGCCATTTTGAAGTCTTGGAGACCAGGGGCCAATTCCTCATGTCCTAAGCAACCTTCCTGTAAAGTTTCATCCAAATCCGAGCAATTTGATTTTCCCGCCCTTTTTGCCGTTTCCATGGAAACGGTTGCCATTTTGAAGTCTTGGAGACCGGAACCTTATTCCCCATGTTCTAAGCAACCTTCCTGTTAAGTTTCATCCAATTCTGAGCACTTTGATTTTCCCGCCTTTTTTGCCATTTCCATGGCAACCGACGCCATTTTGAAAATTCCAAGACCGAATTGCAAATCCCCACATGAGGTTCCATCTTCCTATGAAGTTTGGTCAAGATCCGAGCAGAAGTCTCTGAGAAAATGCGTGGACAAAATGTTGGCGGAAAGACGAGAAGAAGAACAAGAATAACAAGAGATAATTGTGTTTGGATGCAAACACAGAAGTCGCCCAAACACCCCCATATTAGAAGTCCTGCAAATTTCGACATCATCTTTCGTTAGTTTCCTGCAACTTCGAGAACTTTTATTTCCCGCCTTTTATCCGTTTCC
>MJUU01066182.1:12862-40865 GCA_002080025.1 Modiolus philippinarum | reverse complement strand
GCCACTTCTTACACAACCTTCCTGTAAAATTTCATCCAATTCGGAGCACTTTTAATTTTCCCGCCTTTTTTTGTTTCCATGGCAACGGCGGCCATTTTGAAAATTCCGACACTTGAGTGCACCTCTCGGGGTGCGGGTCTACCTTCCTATGAAGTTTGGTGAAGGTTGGGCAAACGGTCTCCGAGAATTTGGTCGGACAAGATTACGGCAAGAAGAAGAAGAGGAAGAATAATAATAATAATAATAAGAAACGGTGCAAAAACAATAAGTCGCCAAACTTTGTTTGGGCGACTTAATAATAAGAATTGAGTAAAAACAATAAGTCTCCCCAAACTTCGTTTGGGAGACTTAATAAGAAACGCAACAAAAACAATAAGTCTTCCAAACTTCGTTTGGGAGACTTAATAATAAGAAGAAGAAAAAGAAGAAACAGAACAATAACAATATGTCGCCCCGAGTACGTCTGGGGCGACATAAGAATAATAATAAAATAATAAAGAAACATAACAATAACAATATGTCGCCCCGACTAAAGTCTGGGGCGACATAATAAGAAACGGAGCAAAAACTATATGTCTCCCAAACGAAAACTATAAGTCTCTCCAAACTTCGTTTGGAAGACTTAATAATGCAAACGACATAATGCAATGAGCACGGATTGCCTTGACGTTGGTTTGACCTGATGTGTGACCTCTAGAACAACCAATGAAAATACGGCTGAAAAGCTATCTAATCGTATGAAAGGCCGATGAAATGATAGCATAAAAGTTATCACTAAGTGATACGAAAAATTATCTTATCGTGTAAAAAATAGATATTGCTGCCACATCATAAGAGAATATATTTTAGTAAAAATCCCTGAAACAAAAAAATACCAATATAAGCTATTCATGCATTTCATCATTTTTATTATTACAACAAGGGTAGCCTATGTACACTTAAATGTGTTGCAAAATAGTTTGCCAAATAATAACACCATATATATTGTGGGCAAATTGAGACCGTGTGAACCAGAATGAGGGTGACCGGACCCTGGGTAAAAAGGAAAGTTGGTGACTGTGGGCGAACACACACAATGCAATTTTTTTGTGAAAAATGTTGTATTTGTGTATTTACTGACATTTCCTGTTGGGATATATGGCGCAAGAACTCTTGATCAGTGTCGTGAGTCCAAACGTGGTTACTGATGCAAAAACATGTAGACTCGGGACGTTGTTCAAATATCAGCTGGTATAAAAACCCTTGTGGACTCATGAAACTGTTCACTAGTATGTGAGACATATATCCGATCAGGAAATGTCAGTTAAGAGACAAGTACAACATTTTCCACAAAAATATGCATAGTGGGCAAATGTAAGGTCCTGTCTACAACTACCTGTGTTCCTGACCTGGTATAATTAGGCCTAGACATTTTTTACTTGGGAAGTTAGTACTATTGCGGTCCATGCATATACACATATATTGTGTACTACATACATATGAAAAATAATGGTAGCAACACCGGCACTTCCATACCCCCCCCCCCTTTTCTCGACATACTAAATGCGCAATAAATATTGTCTATTGTCTATACCGTTTCAGAAACAGTCCAAATGACTTACGTGTTGCTTGGATATCATGAATGTTGTTAAAAATGTCTGCATCAGCAGATTTGATTACGATAAACTTACAAACTGCAAGCCATTGTTGT
Source organism: Modiolus philippinarum (assembly GCA_002080025.1). NCBI lineage: Eukaryota > Metazoa > Mollusca > Bivalvia > Mytilida > Modiolidae > Modiolus > Modiolus philippinarum. The sequence continues at coordinate 39,175 of MJUU01066182.1, read as the reverse complement.
TGACATACGTCACTATGAAATAATCTTTTATAGGATTTTATTTTTGTGAAACGAATTTCAGGTTAAGGCTTCACACGAAATACACGCTCCACACGATATACACGCTCTGTACGATATGAACTGTTCTGAGCTTGCGTACACGAACGGAACGAATTGAATCGATTGTTTCGTGTTAAACGTGTATGAATGGTACACCCAACACACGATTTGATTTATTTGAAACGGAACGAACGGAATACGCGAGCGGAACGATGAAACACAGAATGTACACGCAAAAAATGTAACGTTGAGCGTTCAACCAACTGTAATCATTGATATGTCAGATGCAGATAACCACTATTCAACAAAAGGAAACTACTATGCAAACGCTTTCTCTGTGACTTAGTGTTTCATTTTTTTATTGCATTAATGTCTGAAATTATTATTTTTACATACAACTGACGACATAGTTTATCTGAGGACATTTACATTAGATCAAATGGAAAGGTGTTTCAATACAATAACAAATTTGATGAAAAAGTACAATGATTTATTATGAATTAAAATGTGTCCGTCTTGTCATGTAAGATCTAGATTGCAAATCAACATTAATTTTGGAACTGTCAGTAAGTTCTAAACTGATGTAAGAGGTTTCGTAAGTTATATTGTATTCTTCAGATCACATTTAATCAAAGGTTGGTATTATAAACATATTGCCCTCATATGAAGATGTAAGGGTAGATTAGCACACGAGGTAAAAAATCATCCCCGACACGAAGTGGAGGTTGATAATTTTTTCACCGAGTGTGTTAATCACAAACATCTTCATGTAAGGGCAATATGTTTTTTTTTTATTTCTGAATGCCAAGTTTCCCAAGTGTTAAAAACAATCACTAAGACAATAACATCAATAATACATGTCACATGTTTGTCCTCAATAATAATAGGTAAACTTAGGTGGAGCGAGTGTTAATATTCAAGTTTGGCAAACTTCGGGCTCAGTGGGTGTTAATTTTAGACATTAACACCCGTTGCTAATATTATCAAAGGTTACTATGGCTAGCGATGCAGGATAGCGAAAAAATCTTTCAGTTTATGATAAAGCACCAAACTTGGTGTAATGAGCCGGACTCAGCGAGCATAACTTAGTTCGTGGCCCAATTAAATAAGAAACCCAGTGTGGCGTGATAAACTTTAATTAGCCGATGAACAATTGGTAAAAACCTGAAAAATACAATAATTAACAATCATAAGTTATGTGTCAAAAACAGTGAGAATTTATAGTCAACTTAAGCTACCATAGTTATGAGTAAAATGTCAATGAGTAAAATGTCAACATATTTAAATACGCAATAATTTGCATAAATAAACACAAATATGACATGTGTCCGGGTAATATTATACAGAGAGTTCCGGTATAGTCACGGAAGAATACAGTTGAATTGCTGTAATACACATGTTAGGGTAGATTATGTGCCATTAGATTATGCTGCGGGATATGTGTTCCGTAATTATATCTGGATGTATTTAAATGTCGGTAACTGCTTGTCATTCACTCTATATTTATATGAATTATGCAACTGAATAACGATTGTTTATCTTCCTCTTCTAGACGGAAATAATAAATAAAACTTTGAAATACTGTGATATAATTATAATCAACAGTTGTATGTTTTTGTGTGAGATGAATATTCCGTTAAAGTCGATATTTATAGCAAATTATGCAATCAACATGTATAGCTGATAATCACAATAATCCTTTGTGTATTTACGTCAAATGGATCAATCTTCATCCAAATAAATTGAAAGTATAATGTAAAACTTACACTGTTATTGAACTAGGTTCCAAATTCCAAACGAATATCTGGACATATCTATGTACGTTCTGAATGCTAATTTTGAGATAGGTGGAATAGGGAAACGAAACCAATTACTTAAAATACACACGGTGCGTACGGAATGTTTCCATGTTTGACATGACTATACTCTAATTGTGACAATACACTCCCCGTTTGATATCAACTTGATATCACTATTCTTTTAAAATATACAACGGAAATTTATCTTGCTTTTCACAATATTCCTGAATATAATTTATATACATTATATACACTATCTTCCCCAGACGAATCATCTCGGTGATCGTTAACTGATCTTGAATTCACAGATGAAAGATAAATACGGTAAAGCAGAATACAGCGCTATCCAGGTTAAGATGTGCTGGAGTCTTCCACTTCCTACGAAGGAATTTTTTGTAGTTATGAATATTTTCGTAATAAGAAGATCCGGAAAAGTATCTGGAAGAGTTTCTCCTTTTTCATCCAAAAGCGATTTGAGATTGACAGTTGAACTTCTTTCGCCAAAAGATATCTGGTGACTTATATAGTCTATATCTTCTTGGTAAACTTCACGTTGTACTGATGATATCATGAAGTCTTCTGCTTCTTGACGAAAAATGTTGTCAGGTTCAAACTTTGAACTCCCGTTCAGACGTAAACTGGACGAACATTTCGGGAATGCAATTCCACGTATTATGGCAGCCAAGGCTGAGAAGTGCTGGAATCTCTCAACACCTGTGTTAGAATTATCTGGTGCTGCGATTGTTTTGGCAACATAAATCTCTGGAGAAACGTGAGGTCGAATCTCACAATAATGAAATGTTTCTAGTTCTTGCAATTCATCTGGCCCAGTTTCCCATTCTGACGCAATGTCATCCGGGACATGTTCGTCCCAATCAACTGTTGTTGAAGTCAGCTTTCGTAGAATCTTCTTCACTTGGATGATCACTGGGGCTAAGAATCCAAGTTGATCATATATGCTGTTTATCGTAGATAATACACCTCGTCTTGTTATAGGTTTCGTGTCCAGCGATAGCTGGAAAAGGAACATGTCTGTGTTGACGTCCCCTATTAGTCCAAGGCTACGCTGGAGTGGTTTATTGTTGGCTTCAAGGTCTAAATCTTTCAAGTTTGTAGCTAAATCACTTGTTGGAAATGCAGAGATAACTTCAGCACTGTTGGATGCAAACTTGTGCAAACAGAGATTTCCGTACTACTTCAATGTTGCTTGTGTTTCTTTGACGACTTTGATGGCCTCTTCTCCTGTTGGGAACGAAGTTAATCTATCATCAACATAAAAGTCTTTAGTCACAAAGTTTGTAACATCTTGGCCGTACTCTGGCTCTGCGGTCTGTACTGTCTTACGTAGCCTCAACGTTGCCACTGCCGGGGACGGACTGTTGCCGAAGACATGGACTCTCTTTCGGTAAACTATCAATCCCTTATCAATATCATTATCTTTATACCACAGGAATCTAAGGTAGTTGCTGTGATCTTCTCTCACTACAAAGCAGTGGAGCATGTGTTGAACATCAGCAGTAACAGCAACCATCTCTCTCCTGAAACGTATCAGGACTTCTACTAAGCTGTTTGATAGGTCTAATCCAGACATCAAAACACTGTTGAGGGATACTCCGTCGAACTTTGTGGATGAATCGAACACATCCCTGATCTGTTCAGGTTTCTTGGGATGGTATACTCCAAACAACGGTAAATACCAACATTATTCTTGTTTTTGCAAAGGTGGAGCAACTTCCGCATGGTTGTTGTCTAATATCTTTGACATAAATTCTATAAAATGTTCTCTTTTGAGGGCGGTCCTCCACAGACTGTTTTCAAAGAATTCTGTCTTTTTAACAGCTTGTTGCCTGTTGTTTGGAAGTCGTTGTTTTGGTGTCCTAAATGGTAACGGAGACACCCAACTACTTGTGGAGTCTCTTGTAAACTGGTCCATTTGTTTCATAAATGTTTTATCTTCATACGACATTTCTGGTTTGTCGTCATTTTTTGTCTTAGCAAAGATATCATATTCTGGTATGTCTGTTGTTTTGGTTGCAGTATTGAAACAAGCGGGATCTGGTTCCCGTACACAAATTTTACTTTCACATGGTCTTAGTGCCGTAGGTTGGCCAGATGGTAAGAAAAATGTTTTCTTCACAGATAAGTCTGGAGTTGCATGTTGATAGTCCAGACAGATTTTTCCGATGACTACCCAGCCCAGTCTTAATTTCTGGGCGAAAGGTGATCCAGGTGGTCCATATCTAGTATCTAGGACATGATGGACTTCGGGAAGGTCTCTTCCTATGAGCAGCATTATCTTCCTGCTATCTTTGGTTTGCGGGATTCTTCCAGCTATATCTTTCATATGTGGAAAGTGTACGGCAGAATATGGTGACGGGATTTCGTCTCTGCTGCTTTGAATATATTCACATTCTACCAAAACTGGCAGTTCTAACTCTTTATGTCCATGTAAAGATTGAACTATAAATCCTTTGGCTCTCCTGCCACTGGTTGCAATACGACCTGAACAAGTGGTCAGGGAATAATTTTCTGGTTCGTCTTCAATGTTAAAGAATTTAAAAAAATCTGGTGATGTCAGGGACCTGTTACTTTGGTCATCAAGAACTGCATACATTTCAATGGTTATGTCGGGGTTGTCCCTATGATGTACTCTGACAGGGATGATCTTGGCACATGATTTGCATGTGTTGCTTCCACAGATTTCTGTGCAAGACGAGTTAACTGTTCTGTCAGTAATGCTAGAATTACTTGCCTCCCCGCTGTGACGCTGTTCTGTCTCCCCGCCGTGATGTTGTACGGGGCCAACTGAACATGCCTTCCTGACTTTGTGTAATGCAGTGGTGTGTTGCTTGCTTCCACAGTCTCTGCAGGAAATCTTCGCCTTGCAGTTTTTGCTCCTGTGGGTTGTAGAAGCGCAACACCTAAAACATAGGTTGTTTAGTTTGAGGATATCTCTCCGCTCCTCAATAGATTTTGATTTGAATCCTCTACATTCGTCTAATGAATGCCCTGTGTTGTGTATGGCGCACCTGTCTGGTGCTCCATTTTCTGTACACTGGGGCAGGGTGCCCCCAATGTCTTTACTGGGTTTGGTTGAAGATCTGTCGACATCAGTCTTGTGAGATGCTACCCGGGTTTTGGCCACGGGTGGTTTTCTTCCTGAATACATTTGAGTTGTTTGCCGTTCTTGTTCATAACAGAATCCGGGATCATTCTTGATTATGCTCATTTCCCGAATGAATCTGGAGAATTCTGTAAATGGAGGAAATGGTACATTGTGTGCCGACTTGTAGTTATAAGCTCTTGTTGTCATTTTTTTTTAGAATCCATAAGGGAGCTTACTGACAATTAGCCTTAGCCCAGATGAAGAATCGAAATATCCTAGAAGTGACTGGAATTTCGGATTCTGTTTGATATGTTTTATTTCCGACAATAAATCGGACAACTCGTACAGACTTGTTTGTTAGTTTTTGGAAGTTCGCCAATCTGTTCATTATTGAAGCTTCCACCATTTCAGGGGATCCATACCTGGTATCTAAGCGATCCCAAAGCGATCTGAGACATTCAGTTAGGTTCTCACATGACCTCCTCATACTTTCGGCCTGTTTTGAATACTCAACTCCGAGCCATTTTACTGGGAGGTTTAACTGTTAGACACTTTGGCTTCATCAACAAATGACTTGAAGCTATTTTTCCATACAAAGTAGGATTCAGCACGGTCGTTGAAATTAGTAAGACCAGATAGAAGAAATTTCCTTTTTTTTTTTTTTAAGATTCAAAACAGTTTATTCAACAAAACCTGGTTCACAATAACCCTAATATAGTCCAGGCCAACTAGATTAGGGGTTCCTGTGTTTAACAATCAACTCATTTGCCAGGAAAAATACAAATGAGTAAAGAAAAAAATACTCCCTTTTGGAGAAGGAATCTAGTTATATCTGAAGTCTGTTTCACAGTCCTGTTATCGTACAGGTTTACTGTATGTGAACTTGGTATTGGTGTGTGAAGTGACAAGTGCTGACCTGATGGTTCAAATTCTGGTGCAACTCTGTTAAGCTGAAATGTAACAGACTGTGATTTACGAACTGGTCCAGCATAAGCTGGAGTAGATGTTACTTCCGGTGCTCCATATACTACTGATGGAGTTGATGTAACTTCCGGTGGTCTGGAGGACCCATATACTACTGTTGGAGTTGACGTAACTTCCGGTGGTCTAGAGTCCCCATATACTACTGACGGGGTATTTTGTACCTCCTCATTTGAAACATTGAAGCGGGTCTGCTTCATCTATGGGCAACTGACTTCGCTATAACTACTGTCGTCTTCCGTATCGCCTGGAACAGGCGGTGTTACCGTAGTTGAGTGACTGTGCTGTCTTCTGTCCGGGAACAGGAAGAAACGTTGTCCTGTAACTGTGATGCCTGTAGCAGAAACGGTGCTACCAGTAGTCCAAAAGAGGTCTGTAACTCAGGCTGGTACTAGTGTTTTTACTGTACTGAGCCGGACTCAGCGAGCATAACCTAGTTCGTGGCCCAATTAAATATGAAACCCAGTGATAAACAATACCAAGCTTGACAGAGCAACTAAAAGGGTAGCATCCTCAAGTTCAGCAGAGATGACTTCAGAAAAAAGTAGACGATTGAGTATTGAAAACAAAGTGTGCTTTCTTTGTGAAAAGACAGACCCATCAGCAGATCTTTGGCAAGCAAGATAAGTGATTGAATGAATGTGAAAAGACAGACCCATCAGCAGATCTTTGGCAAGCAATGACAATGCAGATAGATAAGTGATTGAATGAATGTGCTAGAACATTAAATGATGGGAAGCTGTTAGCACGGTTAAGTGGAGGAGATGTACTAGCCCAAGAGCTAAAATACCACTGTTCTTGCTTAACAGCACTCTATAACAGATAGAGGGCATTTCTTCTTAAACAATGTGACCAGGAAAGTCAAACAGATATTGAAAAAGAAGTGATCCCTCAGGTGTTTTCAGAGCTATTAGTATATTTAATAGAGACTAAAACAAATGAGTTGAGCCTGTGATTTTTCTGCTAGCCGATTAAGTCAGCCTGTACCAACAAAGATTACAACAATTCGGAGTCGATGATCATAATGTAAATTCAACCAGGCTCAAAGACAAACTTTTAGTAGAAATACCTGAACTAGAAGCGTACAAGAAAGGTAGAGATGTTCTATTGGCATTTAAAGATGTTGGAACAGTTCTATTAAAGGCAGTCAACTAGACCAAAGCAATTATCATAACAAAAGCAGCAAAAATCCTTGGAACAAAAGCAGCAAAAATCCTTGGCATAAGTCATCCTTTACTGGAACTTTCAATGACGAATATGTCGAGGATTCGATACCGTCTACGCTTTTGCAATTCGTTTCCATGGTCGAACACGGAGCTGATATCAAATCTCAATTACGGCTTGGAGCATCCAAAACTGACCTAGCAATGGCCCAATTACTTCAGTATAACTGCTATACAAAATATCAAGAAGAAGGTAAATTGTTGCTACACCCAAAAGGTCGTGAAACCCCTTTCCCGTGTTTTTAGGATTGTCTGTTTACTGAAAAACCAGAAAGAAACATTTGGTGGAATTACTACATGGTCATGGTCTCAGCATTTCATACGATAGAGTGCTTGAGGTTTCAGCTCAGTTAGGCGATGCAACTGTTGGCAAGTGTACAGCAGAAGGTGTGGTATGTCCAAATATTTTATGAAAAGGTTTGCTCTCAACATCAGCAATGGATAATATAGATCACAATCCCACTGCAACAACATCAACGTCTTCGTTTCATGGAACAAGTGTTTCTATATTCCAACATCCAACATCGGAAAATGAAGGTGTATTACAGGAACCTTGAAAAATAGACAATAAAGTTAAGGCGATTTCTAATCTTCCAGACTCTTACACAAATGTTCCTCCTGCCTTTTTCGGTACCAAAAATCCGAATCCCCCAAAAGTAAAAAATCAGCCACTGCTTCCATCTCTTGTTATGAAACCGGAGTATGGTTGGTTGCAAAAAGAAAGACATACAGAAACTGTATATACAGATAGAATTGATATATCGTGGTCCTCTCATCATGCTTCAATGAAAACAAGTCCTTCTTTCAAAGTGACTATTTCATCATTATTACCTCTGTTAAGAGAACAAGTCCACTCTGTTGCAACTGTTTGTCATTGTATGGACAAGATCAAAAAGGTGTTATTAATCTTAACCCTGACCAAATCCCCGTCATTGCTGCTGATTTACCCATTTTCGCAATGGCAAAACAAGTTCAATGGCACTGGCCAGAAAAATATGGTGAAGACACATTTGTCATCATGTTTGGCGGACTACATATCGAGATGGCTGCCTTGATATCAATTGGAAACCTTTTGCAAGATAGTGGTTGGACAGCAACTTTTGCTGAATCAGGAATAGCTACATCATGTACAACCGATTCCTTCCTTTCAGCATCAAGCGTAATTATAACACGACAGATGCACCAAGCGACAGCTAGTAGTCTATATAAATTACTGCAAGAGTCAAACGACATGTTTTGTACAGAGGCACAAGCTGGTGACCAACCGGAGCTTAGTTTTGATGATTGATGCGACATGCGAAAGCACCAAAGTCCACAATTCCAATTCTGGTCCACGATTTTGGAAATTGAGCTGACAATTCTGTCGTTGATATGGACTTTTAGAGAATTTTTGTACATGTCCGACACAGCGTCCAGAGTGGACATAAAGTTGTGTTGATTAAAGCGAACGATACTGACATTCTTATGATTGCTGTTAGTGTTTTCGGGTGTCTGAAAGAAATTGGCTTAGAAAAGCTTTGGCTTGAGTTCTGTCAAGGCAAAATGTGAGATGGATACCAGTTCATGATGTTTGTATCAGGTTGGGACATTATGAATCTGTTGGTATTTTATTTTTTCATGCATTTTCTGGCTGCGATAACGTGTCAGGTTTCAAGGGCAAGGGAAAAAATCATTATGGCAAACTTTGAATGTCTGCCCTGTTGTAACCAATGTGTTTCGGAAGTTGAGTGTCTATTCCCCCGTATTGGATGGTCGTGATATCGATGTGATTCGGATGTATGTTGTTTCATTGTATGACAGATCTAGTCCTGTAGCCAGTATTGACGAAGCCAGATTTGATATGTTTGCCAGGAAACAACGTTCATTTGATGCTATCCCCTCAACAAAAGCATCACTGATTCAGCATACCAAACGAGCAGCATATCAAGTTGGGTGCATTTGGGCTCAGTCATTATCATGTTCAATGGAGGAAGCAAGTCCATCTGAATGGGGTTGGAAGCTGAAGGATAATGTTATATGGTCCGATTTTCCTCCAATTGTAGAGTCATGCAAGCAGCTTACAAAATGTGGGTGTCAACAGGAATGTCGTGGTCGATGTAAGTGCTTTAAGCTTAGTTTGCCGTGTACAGCTCTATGCATTTGTCAGTGTGATATAAAATCATTTCTAGAAATGGTTATTGATGTTCTTCTGATAGTGTCAGGAATTGGATGTTTCTTTCGATTGTTTTTGTTTGTTTGAATGGCCAAGGATTTGCCCCATTTGAATATTTTTATATATAATATGACTATATATATTTCAGTTTTTTTTTTGCATTTATTGTTCATAGTAGATATAATGAGACTAATCTAAGGTATTATGACTGGTTTGATACTTTCAATGTCAGAGAGTTCGATTCCTAAGTTTCAGGAAGGACGATAAATCGAAAAGGTTTTTTAAGGTTTTTTTTCGCCATTTTGAAACTAAAATGTACTCCACAGGCGCCATGTTGATTTTTAATGTAGGTTTCTGTTGAAAAAGAATAAATGTAGCTATGGCTTGTCAGGTTATGGGTTTTTATTAACAACTGGTGTGTTTTAAATACATTAACTCGTTTACATTTTTTAGAAATTTTCGTTATTGTCCTCCATATTGAAAAATGGCCGCCATTTTGATTTTGTGTGTGGCTAATTTGCTTTTTTGTTAAAGGGGGAGTTGACCTTGCTACATGCAAAATTTGGTGCTTGTATCACGAAGTGAAAGATTTATGTGATATTTGGGTTAACCTGCTGCGCTACGATGAATGGATGTAAAGATTCACAAATGTGGCTTGTCCAATTAAATGTATGGATGATAAAAGAAATATGCATAAAGTATAATAAAAAGATATTAATACATGGCCTTTTCCATATCAGCACGGTTATCATCCTGAGTTTCCTATATCAGCAAGAGGCGCCAGCCGAGGACTGATATGGGTCGAGAGATGATAACCCTACTGATATTGAATTGGCCATGTCTTAATCTGTTTATTATATACTTCCAATTAGGAGTTATCATCTCACCTGGTCTGATATGGATATTTTAAAACGAGGCGGTTTTATATCGCCATATCAGATTGGGTATATGATATGGACTGGTAACTTCCGGCTATATTGCATACGCAAAACAGAACATATCTTTGCTATGTATGTAATAAAAGCATATATAACACATGGGAATTTAAAAAGTACTCAGAAATTGTTTACTGTGTTAATTTTACATATGGATTGTTAATGACACTTCGATATCTTATGTTTTACATTCCTATTCTTATTTGTTTCTGGTATGTGTGGAATTCGTTTGAAGATCTGAGTACTTTGCTCCCTCATTCTTACACAAATGGTGCCAAGAACCGAACTTCTGGAATTGCTCTTTCTGTTGTGTCGTACAACCTTGAACATTAAATTAAACATTGCATGAAACGCCGACATGAATTAATATTTTTTGCACAGACAACGACGACTATATCATTCCATAAAACTACTGAAGAAGCTTTGTAATCTTATAAAAATGCTGTTGAGCTAGTCAATAAAAGAAACGCAGTTTTTTTGCAGTTTAGGATTGTTCGTTTCAGTTCAGATTCATATCAATTATCCGTATTTATGTTTATTTTTTATAAGTTATAGGAAATGCGCATCTGAACAAATATTCATTGTTCGAATTTAGAAAGTTGTTGAATATTTTAATCAACTTCAAAATACTTTTTCATTTCTTCTAGGAAAACAGAACACAAAAAAAATGAGAACAACTCCTTTTATCTGATATTGGTATAGGAGTAATATATACATATATGTCATCGGAGGGTTTCTTAATTTTATAGAACCACTTCGATTTTAATAACTATACTAAGGAAAGCAACATCATCGTTCTCCATCAGTAATGTCTTTGTGGTGCAGTTAAAATATCAGCGGATTTACGGTTTCTCAACATTCCCCGATTGTGCCCAGAACATACTTTTAAATAACAAATACCGAAGTTACTGTTAATTTAGATTCTGCATATGCGCATTTCGACAACTTATTTATCTTCAATGCAGATCAAATCAAGGCATTTGGAAATCCGTATATCGTTATATGTGTAAAATCTGATACAGAACAAATTAGGGTCTAAATATGAAAGCCAATACCACCTTAGGACAGAGCTTTGCAAGAGGGAGATACTCCTTAGTTTTGAACAAAAATTTGTAAAATTAGACATAACAAGTTTCCAAATAAAATCGGTTTTCGAGCCAACGACGAAGTACTGGCTACTGGGATTTTTAATACCCTCGGGGACTAACAGTCCACCAGCAGAGGCATCGACCCAGTGGTAATAAATAACAAAATACTGAGATTCTTAGATAACTGATTCTAAAACAACATACTGAGATTAAATGCGATTCTGTATCTTATGAAACAGTTAGAACAGTTCTTGAGAAAAAGATTATCGCCAAATTATGTGACTTCAAGTTTCTATATACTGAATTTTCTACTCAATACTTCACACATAATTAGGTACTAACATTATATTCTCTTCTTTAAGATAAATACATTTAATTTAATCTTATGCAAGGACAAATGTGTTTCATTTTATTTCTTAAAATGCTTTACATAAAGCAATCTGTAAACCATGGGAGTTGAACATTTATATATTAATATTAATAAAAACGTACCTCCAAAAAGATCTTTAAAGCTGCATCCAAAATAATCTCCTGGTTTTTCAAGCACTTTATTTTTTCCAATATTTTTCCATCAATGCCTTTTATCTTCGATTCGAAAATGCTTTCTTTATTGCAAAATTTTGCCAATACTATTATATTATCTTTCATGGTGTCCCAAACATTATATATTTGTGAGAAATGTGATATATTCTTAACACAAGCTAAACATATTTCATTTTGCTGCTCTGTTAGGACGTTAAAAGACTTCAGTAGAGGACAGACTGCATTGAGAAGGGTCAAGCTTAGTTCTGGGTCCTTTTCATCGAGATGTGAAAGTTGAATTCCATCTTTGGCACGTCTTGTTTTTTTATCGAATAAAAAGTTCCATTTTTCCTCCTCGATTGTTTTCAGTCCAATGAAGCCATATGGCAATTTAGTAGGTCTTTTTCCTCTAGAAATAAATCTTTTCAATGTGGTTTGTTGTTGATTTAAGAATGTCTCAAATGATATCTCTTGACTGTTGAAACAACTTTCCCAGAACATATCTTTACAAAACAATATAAGGTAATTTAGTGTTACAAGTTTTAAGTCCTCGGGTGTTATTAAAGATGTGTTTCTAAGCGCTTGTTGTACATCGTCAAAGTGGCGAAATTGATCCACATTTTTTTTTTAAAATGTGAACAAGTCAATATTATTTTCATTCAAATACTTCTCAAGTAAAGAACGCTTGATGTCCGTAGCTACATGAAATAGCGCGAATATATTACTTTGTGTCATTCCCATATTATGAATTTTACTGTACCTTCCTAACAGCTATATTTATCTATAATAAACAAATTTGGAGAATTAGTCAACGCGTAAATGATATAAACATACAAATTGCTAATTACTTACTTTACATTAGACAATTCGAATAATGCAATAATGTATCGATGTTGCACAATTGCTAAAAGCAAAATGTCAGTCTTAGTAAATCCAAATTAACACATCCAAAAATTACTAAATACATGTTAACGTTAAAACTTCCAATTGTGATGTAAATCAAAGGTGTAATAAAACCTTATTATTGGCTAAAATATTCTAATAAATAAAAAAAGCTAAATGAAAAAGTGTTTTGGGTCTATTTCGGTAAGATAAATAATATGTCGGAGCCTACAACTGATAAATGTCACTGATGGGGTTAAGTGTAAATAATGATTCTAAAACAACATTAGTTTACAGATGTTCTGATTTTTAAACACTAAGAGAAAAAAAATTTTCATCATCGCAAGACAAAGTTAGTATTCTGTCTAGCGGGACTGTCTTTCCGTTGAGAACACTACAAAACACTAAAGGTCTGAAACAGGCACTTGTTCTAAAAAGTGCTCGACCAATCTCAGCCAAAATCTCGACCAAAGTCTGATTCAGTCTATGAGATTTACTGAACAACTTTCGACCTGTCTTCACTAGTCTCAACTTGTACTGAAAGAGTCTCGACCAGTCTCGGCCTGTACTGACCTGTCTTGACTAGTCTGAAACTGTGCAGGAAAGTCTCGACCTGTCTCATAGTAGTCTGATATAGTACTGAAAGAATCTCGGCCTGTCTGCAGCAGTCTGGTATAGTACTGAAAGAGTCTCGACAGGACCAGTCTGTCTAGTAATGAAAGAGTTTTGACATGTCTGGACCAGTCTAAAGTTGTTATGAAATATTCTTGATTATGGAAATCTCTTATATATGCCTTAAATCGTATATTAATTTAGGGTTTCAAAATAACTTTTGAAATTAACCTTTTATATATTCATTGATACAACAACGTACAACTAGATATAGTGAAAATGTCACTGTGCCTCTAAATGTATATCAGAGTTCATTTTTTTCAATCCATACTTAATCTTTTGAATGATCTTGACACACAGTTGCGTAGTGCACCTTCATTCAATATCTTCAAAAGTAAACTTAAAATAAAATATTCAAATTATTCTAAACCTCGTGGTCATTTTTACACTGGTAATCGATTCCTTAATATTATTCAGGCTCGACTTAGAAACCACATTAGTTCTCTTAATAATGACTTATTCTGCTGCAATTTATCTGAGAATGCCTCTTGTTCATGTGGTGCAGTTATTGAGTGTTTTATAATTGCTTATACAATGAAATGAGAGAAACCAATGTCTCTCATTTACGAAGAGACACCCGTGTATATGCACATGTTTAATTTTTACTTGTCATAAGGTTGGAGTGCTGCATGTAGCAACAATTGAATTTAATATCTTGAACTTTGTATTGTTGCTTCGGTTTGTTCCCTTTTATACTGGCTTTACAATTGGCACATATAATGAGAAATGCATGACATATCTATTTGAAAACTTACGGACAACTCGAGCGCTCATTCGTTTCTTGTCTTTCTAATGTGATATGCACAAACGAAATTGATTAAACGAGACAAATGGTGATAAATAGCTCAGGATGAAGCTGAAGTCTTGTTATCCTTCCGACAAATATTAATAAGTATAACACCACTTATTATGTCTTCCATTGACTCCCATGTTGAATTGCCCATTTTTTCAAACTGTGCAAAAATTTAACTAAAAGTTCAAACGAAGTGACATGGTCTCCACTTAGAAAGGCATCTTTCAAGAAATTCTCATGAGAAAATCAACACCCCTTAACTTGCATATAAGAAAGAACTGGTTTCCGGCAGTGAACAACACAAGGATCGAAACTTCCAGCATGAATTTTACAGAAAAAAATTCATCCGCCGCCTTTGCTTAAAAAAATGTTTAGTTCTTGACGAAATTATATAAATTTAGTCTCAAAAGAAGCCTTATTGCAGTTGGATTTAACAAATGTTTTGCGGTCTCATGTTCATTTACTCAATATACTTTCGTTAAATATTACAATATAAACTTTCCAATTCAATAAGATTGATTGATTGATTGAATATTGTTTAACGTCTACTCAGCAATATTTCAGCTATATCAAGACGAGAACAAGTTTGTTGATAAATAATCACTTTGGGGTATGGAAAGGGCCATGGGATGGGAAATTCCCAAAAAGAGCTTGCTACAAGGGTTCTTTAACGTGCAGGAAGCGTGGCATTTCTTCCAACACGTGGACCTGAGTTTACATCCCATCCGAAAGATGGGTTGTGTATTTATTAATCCCGCACAACCACGGAATGGGTCCTTTTCTATATCCCGGGACCCTCGGGGTCAGCCTCCGTTTAGGAGGGGTCACACCCCGCAAGCCGGAGATACTAGGTCCTATTTCTATATCCCGGGGTTCCCTCGGGGTCCTCTGTTAGGATGGCTCATACTCCAAGCTCAGAGGATGCTGCGGGCCTATTCTTCAGCCGGGACCGCGCACGGCGGAATTCAATAAGATGCAGTCGCCAACTCTTTGAAGATGTAACCAAATAAACACTTTATGGGAACTAATTCGTCTCCTTAAAGGACTGGTGCCCGACTGGTTTCCAAATTAGTGGTGTTATACCTATAACAGTACAAAATGGCTTGTAAACCCATCATTTTTTATTTCGTCTTCTACAATGCATATGTAATGTAAAACACCCACCATATTTACAGTATTTATGGGCTAAAATAAAAATGTGCTTTTAAGTGCTTTTGTACTTTGATTTTTGGAATGTTCAGACTATTGCATTGTTGGATCTTTAAAGATTTGTGTCTGCAATGCAATTAAGTGAAGTGATAACTTTCCACTTGGAAAAATGACTTGGTAATGATTTATACTAAGGCAGGTACAGCTAGATTGAGACTGTTTATGCGAATTTAAGGAATTAAACAAGCTTAATTCCCTAAATGAGATGTAGTAGCAGTGAGACAACTCTAGTGTATGATCGAAATGTCAATTTGGAAGGTAAAATAATCGCTTCAAATTTCCTTCAATCAATGCATTTTTTATCTAAACACATTTATTGCTGTATTCTCAAGTGACTTTTCGGCTTTAAATCCATTCACAATGCATATTTCGCCTTACAATGCGTATTTCAACTGTTTGCGTAAATCCCGTAAAATTATTACGTAACATCGGTTTTTAGGTCAAAATATGGTATTACAAAGCCTTTGACAACGAAATAAGTTGTTATAAAAAAAGTGGGTCCAGCTTGATGGTTAGGTACCAAAATCAGCAGCTTTTGAAGGAAATCCGATTTTTGTAATTTTTTTTGAAAAACAGAAAAAAAGGCTTGTAAACCAATCATTGTTTTCATTTCGTCTTCTACAATGCATATGTAACGATATGTGTAATGTAAAACACCTAATTTTAGATAGAAAGGTCAATATTTACAGTATTTATGGGCTAAAAAACATACTTATCAGTGCTTTTGTACTTTGATTTTCGGAATGTTCAGACTATTGCATTGCAGGATCTTTAAAGATTATTGTCTGCATTGCAGTGAAGTGAAGCTCTAAAATGCAACTTAATTGATGCTGAAAATATGTAAAAAGCATATTTCAATATCTAGTCTGAAGATTTGAGACCTTTCGTTTATTTTTTTTAAAAATGCTTCCCCCAAATCGGAAATGCAAAACTGCGTGTGTTATGACTTTCCACTGGCAAAAATTTCTCGGTAATGATTTATATCAAGGCAGTCACAACTAGATTGAGTCTGTTATGCGAATTTAAGGGGATACGATACAGTACTTAGGGCAGATAATAACGTCGCCGGATCTGAAATGTTGTTTTCGCGACGTTACAGATTAGAGCGCGACGTCATAAATACCGGACATACGGGATTGCGGACAGCGTGTATAATAAATCTATGATAAAATCGATGTAGTTATAACGCAATAGGGGGCGTCGCAGCTCAAGATTCGACATGCTTCTCAACTGAAACCTGATAACGAAGACCTCCTTCGGCATCGTTTACTAAAGAATCACTTTTTTGCCAACAACAATGTCATTTCGTTTAAAAAAGGAAGATTTCACTTGATACAATTAAACAAACACACTGTAGACTTTTATCAAGTTTGCTGTATTTATAAGGTAAATAACCACTACTGGAATACAAGTCAGTGAAAATCCTTTGAAATTTCACGGATCATTAAAATCTCGTGACTTTTCCGGTGTTGTTTTTCGTTTGTTTTTGTTTGTTTGTTTGTTTGTTTGTTTGTTTTTTGTTGTTTTTTGCTTTCAATGGAGTTTTTGCTTTTGTTTGTTTGTTTATTTTTTTTTCCTTGCTTTGTTTTTTGTTTTGTTTTGTTTTTTTTTTTTGTTTTGTGTTTTTTTGTGTTTTTTTTTTTTTGCTTTCAATGGAATCAACTTCCTCTACGAATCCCTATTACCAATGTAAATTTTCTCTTCTTGAAAAAAACGTTTATTAGTTTCTAAAAATTGAATATCGTTTTGTTCTCTTGCTTATTTATAAGAAAAGACAAGTTTACCACAGAATATGAGTAAAACATATAAAATACCTAAATACAAACGAATACTGAAGTAAAATTTACAAACAGTCAATTCCAAAATCAAAAATCCAACAATGACAACTAGACAAAGACTAAACAAATAAACAACTGAATGAACGAAATGAACAAAATCGCCACAAAATTAAAAACGTGAGATCCAACGTATTCTAAAAAAGAATCTGGCGTAATTTTTAGCGCATCGGCTTACAAATATTGAAGTTGTCAGTTCTAATCTAGCCTGCCGACAGCTAAAAAAGTACCCTTGAAAATTTTGTGACTTTTTCTATATTTAAGCTGGTAAAAAATTGACGAGATAGTCGCTATAGATATATCAGAAAGTCAGGTTGCGCATGATCATGGCCATTTTCAGGACAAGTTCGTGGCATTTTTAGATTTGAATTTTCACGGGATGCTTTGAAAATTCAATTAAGAATCTCGTGAAAATGGCTTTTTTATATTACAAAATTTTCATGGGGTTTCATAGGTTAAATACAAAATGTCCTAAGCTTTGACAATGAATTATCAATAAATTATAGGCGAGAGTATGATATTGAAGAGGCATAATCACGATACATGCATGATAATTATTCTACCGAACACATTTAACTTTGAATGAGGGTCGGTATGATCTTTTTCGGGACAACGGGAAAGGACATTTATTTCACCGGGAATACGGGAAACTTATCAGGAACGGGATTCGGTCAATTTCATTTTGGGGGATGACTGAGGGAATCGTTCATTTTTTTTCGGGAAGTCGGGATCAAAACCCCTCCTACCCATCCCAGTAAATTAAAACAACACCAAATACAATGAATTTTGATTTCGTTTTCATTAAAGGTCGATAGGTGAAACTAGATCTCTATCCTTGAACAGCAGCAGTATGGAAATAATCATTTTTTTCCCAGTCCACAGTCACTAGAAGGTTCTCGTAGTTATTTGGCTGATCTTCGTGAAACGACGTTTTTCCGAAATATAGCTTAACGTCATTTCACGTCAAAACCGAGACTGCTCATTTGTCGTGATCAAAAATGCCAGTTTTATCTCTGTAGCTTTAAGATAAGCACATGGACCCCCATTGTTCAAAGCGAATTTTATAAGAGTGATGTGTGGCGGAGATCTATGCGAATTATGAAGAAAAAATCAGTTCACATTTTTTTCCATTTGAAATTTTAACTACGAAAAATGAAAGTTTATTCTATAAATACTTACATAAATGTCAATTTAGAAACCACAAACGTTGAAATTTTATTTCAAAATGTATACCTACCTTCTTTAGAAATATCTCGCGAAACTGTAGCAAAAACCGGAAGCAATAAGCTTTATAAGTTTAAAATTTATGACATTTTACATATTAATGTAAAAATACAATTTTTGCGAAATATTTCGGAAAAAGGGCAATTTTGAATCGTAATTATCTCGAAAACGAAATCATGAAGGTATGCTTTTCTTTACAGATTTGGAAAGAGCATGTTCAAATTGACTTAATTTCAAAATTTAACGAAAAAATCAGTTCAGGATCTTTACTGTATCGTATCCCCTTAAGGAATTAAACCAGTTTAATACCCTAAATGAGATGTAATAGCGTTTAGACCAACTCTAGTGTATGATCGAATGTCAAATTGGAAGGTCAAATTATCGCTTCACATTTCCTTCAATGAACGCATTTTTTCTCTTTTTTATCCAAACACATCCATTGCTGTATTCTCAAGTGACTATGCAGCTTTTAATCGATGCACAATGCATATTTCGTCTTTACAATGCGTATTTCAACTGTATGCGTTAAACCCATAAAATTATTACAAAGCATCAGTTTTGATGTCCAGATATGGTATTACGAGGCCTTTGACAATAAAATAACTTGTTATTCTAAAAAATGGGTCCAGCTTGATAGTTATGTACCAAAATCAGCAGCTTTTGAAGGAAATCCGATTTTTGTGATTTTTTGTATTAGGTATAACACCACTAATTGTATCTTCCATAGACTCCCACGTTAATTTGCGCATTTTTCAAACTTTGTAGAAATTTCACTAAGAATTCAAATGAAGTGCCACGTGTCTCAACTTAAAAGGGCATCTTTCAAGAAACTCTCATGAGAAATCAACCCCCTCTTAACTTTCATATAAGAAAGAACTGGTTCCCGGTTGGAACAACACAAGGATTGGTACTCCTCTGCCCCCTATGCTTATGATTTTTTTTTATTTCTTGACGAAATTATATAAAATTTAGACTCAAAAGAAGCCTTTCTATATAAACTTTCCAATTAAATAAGATTCAGCCACGAACTCTTTCAATATTAACCATATAAACATTCTAATGGAACTATATCGTCTCCCATAAGAACTAAATCCACATATGTGCCCAATTGGTTTCCAAATTAGTGGTGTTATACCTATTCATTAAGAAATATGTCCTGCCTCCATTATCATGTTTGATCAGTTGTAGTTTCACGTCCTAAGAATAAACAGCTTGACTCGAAGTGCTGTTGGGCGTATTATATCTCGTTGTAGAGGTGCTTTATTCAAGATGTAACTGTTTTGTTTATTTATTATTTTCTTATCTTAAATCTTTTTAATTATTTTTTTCCTTTTTTTTTTTTTTTTTTTTGGTAGGGTTAAAGTGTTTATAATCTTTTACAAGAATTACACAAGTCTACCTAAACATTCCGTTTGACTTAAGTTTTCCATAAATGCTTTTATGCAATACATCAATAAATCGATCAGTCAATCCACCCTTGGCAATAAATTTACCAACAATTTAGTTTTGATATACCATGTATACAACAAGATGTTTCTTGTAAGCATATTTCCGGAGCAATAAGCCATTAGCTTTAAAATTGGGTTTCGCCATTTATGATGACTATATAACTTAAAAGGCGTACTTACGTTCATAACATTTGATATTTCATGTAAAACTTCTACATTCCATGTTCAATTAAATTGAAAAATAACCTTTGATTTAATATGTAAAGAAAAAGGAATAATATTGGCAATGGTTCATCTAAATTCTTTTTTTTAATGCGTGATATAAACTAATCATCCTTCGATCTTGAATTTATAGTTACAATAACTGTTTTGTGAAGCTTTTTCAGTTCATGTAAAAGAACAAAGTAAATTAAATTTAAAACTACACTTTATTTAATTTAATGTTAAAGGTTTATCTGACAATTAGATCATTTTGTCCTTTTGTACAGTCTAAAAGATAACAATCTTTTTATTTGAACAAATGAATGCCTCCATCACGAGTTAAATCTAATGAAAAAATTAGAGGATACGATGAAAATGTACTTTAGACCAAATCCATACAAATACTTGGTGTAGTTAATCAAATAAAGCAACGCATTTGCTTTTGTTGTTCATCTTGAAATCACCACGAGGACTTTAACTATAAACAACACTAATACTCAATTAAAAAAATTCTTTGCTGAATGTAGAAATTATGTTACATTAATATATGTTATGGTCATGGATGTTCGTTAAAAAATCAAATATCTGTTGTAAATCAATCACTTTCATCCAGTGCCCGACAAAGATGCTAAAATGTAATACAGAATAAAAACACCACAGGGCTTTTGCCGAGGTGATTTAAATTCAACTTGGCAAATAAAATCAGGAGAGTAAGGCATGGTATATTAATGTACAGAAGGCCAGTACAATATTTTTACTTTATTAGATAAAAAAGTACACAATAACTGATGAATTATAGAGGACATACACATCAAGCACGAGGACCGTTCACGAACTCGACACTGCACGTGAGACAAACTGTAATGAAAAGATACATTAATCATATTTGCGTGTAGATTACGTATACGATAACACAAATTATTTTTCTTGAATAGTAGTCTGTGTGTATTAGCTAATAAAAATAATTCACATTGTGCCTGCATTTTATGAGACTGTAGTAAGTTTGAAATATAAGTACCTTGTGGAAATTTTTAAGTTTCGGACTGAACTGTGATTCAATATTCATTTTTTACTTAGTACTCTGATAAATGTCTGAGGACTTTCGGTGGCGGACGATGTTGAGTTGTTACCGTTGTCCTTTTGCCATTTTCCTCCATGCCAATTTTTCCCGAAAATAGACACGTGCGAGTTTTCCCCGTAAATACAAGGGGGAAAATTATATCATTGCCAATTTCCCCTAATGCCCAATACCCATGAATTATATGGCTTTACTGTTTGGGACGATTTGCTGTTTTTTGCTCCCAATCATTCATAACACCTTGAATCTTCGGGTTTCAACTTATTATGATTCGATTTGTACTGATGAGTCATACATTGTCGAAATGGCCATATGCAGAAAATAAATCAACTAAATTACGGACTTGGTCACAATATTTTCCAAACGTGCTGAGAACCTCAAACTTTGACTAAAGAATCTCCAAACTGGAAACAAGTTTATATACTACTCAACAAAAGAAACGATACACAGTTTATTTTGTAAATATTTTTGTATTTCGCAATTTTGAAGTTTTTGTTTTAGTGTATTAATGTATTCAACGCCAAAACGCATTTGTTTGTTCCATTTTTAAATCACTTTCGAAACGGATACGATGAAAATCCTAAATGGTAGTTTTTCGCCCTATGACCGAGTTCGCCGTTTACCGATGGATGATTTGAAATTGTAAGAATGTTGGAGTCAGTAGGAGCCGTCCGAGAAACCGACAGAGGAACCGACAGAGTAGCCGACCGGTGTCACAACAAGTATATATAGGGAGGTCGTTGATGTGAAAGAAGAACATTTGTGTTTTGACTAGTTTGAAAGTTGGACGTTATATTCTGTAAATAATTATTGTTTTTAAAATCAAAGAAAATCATTTGATGTAAACTGTGATTATTTATTTGATTGAATAATACTGTGGAAGTACTTTTATTCGTGGACATCAAAATTTCGTGGTTTTCATAAAAATCGCTATTTCGTGGTTTCAAAGTCCCTACATTAACACTCTATGGAAAAAATTCATTTCGTTGGGAACTTAATTTCGTTGTTTGAGCCAACCACAAAATCCACGAAAATTGGAACCCCACGAACAATAGTACTTTCACAGTAAGTGTCAAAACTTAATATGTTTTTGTTTATCTTTATTTAATATTTTATTATGAGGATACATTAGAACTTTAACGAGCCCGAAGTAACTACGCTACAAATGGTGGCAGCGTTGGGTTGTGTTATATATTTTCGGAAAATAGGTGTAGTGAAAATTTTCAAAGATTGAAATTCGAAATTTGATATTTAATCTTGTTAAACATTCACAATGAATGAGGATAACACGGATTTTAGAACGTTTCCCATGGGTTTTACTAATGTGGATAATAATAGAAATCAGTCTAATGTACCCAGTGGGATTTTCCAATCACCTGACCAGAGAAGTGAACAATTTGAGAATGAATTATATGGAAGTAATAGATTTGACCAAGCTGATAATTTTAATACTGTTCGGATGGTTCCTAGTAGTGAAATCAGTTGGGCCGATCCTAGAAATCAAGCGGTATATACACCCATGTTCCAAGGCAGATCGCCAACTGGATTTAATAATATTGGAAGTGACCGAAGAAATTTTATTACAAGTACACCGAAAGTAAGTGGAAATTATCAGACGGGAAGTGTTAGTAGGTCTCCAAGAAAATGGAAAATGTTTATATTAAATTTGATTTTAACTATTCTAATTGTGAGTGGGATTATAACGTGGGTTAGTCAAAAACAACCGTTTAATGAAGTTTTATATTGGATGAGTAACAATAGTGCCTTGTTTGTAATGTGTGTGCCATAGTCGCTTTCTTAATATCGCTTGTGTGGAAATTAATTTGGGACGAAAGGGTGGAAGAGCCATTCAAATCTTCAAAAAGACAAGGAACTATTACCGATAACGTGAAAAGGACTCTTAATTTTGATTCGAAAGATTCTAATCTGCAAAACACAAATACATCAAGTATTAATTCTCTTCAACAAAGAAATGATATTCAGGTGAAAAGGACGTTTAGTGGTTCGGGAGGTGATTCCTGGACTGATTTTCTACGATATTTGCAAAACATTTCCAAACTAAACAGTTGAGATAATGGCCGAAAGCGGATGAGTTTATTGACAACACTTCGAGGTCAAGCTGAAGCATTTGTTCATGGACTATCAGATTCTATTTAATTGAATTGGGATTTATTAATGCAGTATATGGAACTTAGGTTTGGACATTCTCAGATGAAGGAAAGTTATCTGGCAGAAGCTAAGCTAAGAAGGCGGAATAACGGTTAATCTTTCAGTGATTTAGGACAAGCCATCGAGGAATTATACAGGCGTGCATATCCAAATAATCCGGAAATGGTACAAGAGTGTAGTATTAAATCGTTTCTGAATGCTTGTGGGGAATCTGAAGAATTCAGACTGGCTGTGAGAAGGACCAGTCTGAAAACACTTCAACAAGCTATAACAAGTGCAATGCAAGAGGAATGCAAAAGGCAAAGTGAAAAAGGTGTTCGAATTGCTAAACGGAATGTGTACGCGGTTGAAAGTGATAGACAGCAAAGTTTAGTGGGTAAGACTGTGCACTTTGAAAGAAATCAAGTGAAAAGGTTTGGAAATAATATAAAAACTGATGACAACAGAGTGTGTTTTAAATGTGGGAAGAAAGGTCATATTAAACAGGATTGTTGGGTACAAAAAGACATTTCGAAAATTAAAAAAAAAAACAAAAATGGATCTTCTAAACAAGACGTCCATTTAAACGGACGCCGGTCGGAGCCATAGGCCAACCTCAGGCCGATAGTTTCCAGAGGCCTAGCATCGGTAATGATGATGGATCCTTCAGCGAGGTTAATTCATACGCAAACACTGTTAGTGAAACATCAAAGAACAGAAACCTGGTCAATATGACTAATGATATTGGTATTTCCAATGGAAAGGCTTTTGACAAAACGTCGTTCTTGGATGTTAACCAAAGTGTAAATAAAAACAGTCAGATGATTAACCATGAAGGTAAAGTTGTAGAGGAACTGATAACTGAAAAATCGAATCAGGAGAACGTAGCATTATTAACAAAAGTTAAAGGCGAAACTAAGATTTTCATTCATGGAAAATCGACACAGGTGCCAAAAGGACCTTCATTACAGAGGAAAGCTACTACAGTATCCTGACAGATTGTAAACCAATGCTTAGCCCTGTAGAAACTAGTTTTGAAACAGCTGACGAAAGTTATTTGAATATAATGGGTGCAGCAGAAATGACGATATCATTTAAAGACTTTTGTGTAGATTTTCCAGTGATAGTGGGAGGTGTTACTCAAAATTTACTTGGTGAGGATTTCAAAGAAAAATTCCGTTGTCATTGGGATTGGGATACCATGTCATTGAATATAAATGAAAGTGAAATACCATTCATTCATAAAAACAATACAGAATTACGGTCGAGTAGAGTCATTCCTTTGGAAACATTAGTAATGCCTGCCAAACATGAAGTAGTTGTACAATCTAGATTAACACGGAATGTATGTGAAAATGACCGAGAGAAACTGGAGGGTGTACTTTGTCCTGATAAATGTTTCATGAAGAAACATGGTCTAGCTGTGGCTAGGGTATTGGTAAATGCATCTCGGGGAATTGTGTACTCACGTTAATTTAATCCTAGTGACGAGGATGTTGTGATATATAAAGGAACGCATTTGGCATTATTCGTTCCAATTCTCGGAGTCGGACATATGGTCGAGGAGAATGATAACAAATGTTATCATGTTGGAGAAAGTTATGACCGTGTGGATATTCCAGTGCATATGAGGGATATGTATTGCAGGGGAGCTGAGAACCTGAACTCAGAACAGTCCGAGAAATTACGAGGTTTACTGTTAAAATACAGTGATGTGTTTGCAGATCTGGAAGGTAAACCGGGGAAAACACTTTTAGGGATGCATGAAACAAAATTGGAGGACGAGATGCCAATAAAACAATCACCAAGAAGAATTCCATTATTTAAAAGGGAAATATTGGAAGATGAAATAGCTAAATTAGATAATAAGGGTTTGATAGAAAGATCTTGCAGTCCTAAGTCTTCTCCAATTGTGCTTGTGCAAAAGAAGGACAAAAGTTGGAGATTATGTGTGGACTATTGCAAACTCAATGACAAAACTATCAAGGATGCCTATTCAATTCCACGTATATTAACTGGGTCTAATTGGTTTTCTTTACTCGAGCTTGACATGGCCTATCACCAAATCCCGATGAAGCCAAGTGATAAGGAAAAGACGGCCTTTTCAACTCCTACTGGCGGCTTGTATCACTATCATAAGATGCCTTTCGGACTCTGTAATGCTGCGTCGACATTTCAAAGGGAAATCGAAATAGCTCTTAGTAGTTTACAATGGAAAATTGTTGTCTTATATTTAGACGATATAATAGTGTATGGAAGGACATTCAGGGAACACACAGATCATTTATGTGAAGTTTTCGATTGAGAGCAGCAGGATTAAAACTAAAGCCTAAAAAGTGTAATTTCTACAAACATGAAGTTCAGTATCTAAGACATTTGGTATCACGGACCCATCTAAAGTGGAAGCTGTAGTTAAAATGAAAGCGCCAACAAATGTAAAAGATTTACGTTCTTTCATCGGACTTCTTTCATACTATGAGAAATTCATTAAGGACTTTTCCGCAATCGCAAAGTGTTTGTTCGAATTAACGAGACCTAATGTAAAATGGAACTGGACAGAGGAATGTGAATCGGCATTTAAATGTTTAAAAGAAAAGTTAGTATCCGCTCCAATTTTTGCATATCAACAGTTATCGTTTGTTCCTTACCGTGTGTTTATTAGTTGTTAGTGTGGCAATCGATTTGAAATAGGAATTTCAACGCTTAGGAGGGGCGAATGTAAGAGTGTTGGAGTCAGTAGGAGCCGTCCGAGAAACCGACAGAGGAACCGACAGAGTAGCCGACCGGTGTCACAACAAGTATATATAGGGAGGTCGTTGATGTGAAAGAAGAACATTTGTGTTTTGACTAGTTTGAAAGTTGGACGTTATATTCTGTAAATAATTATTGCTTATAAAATCAAAGACAATCATTTGATGTAAACTGTGATTATTTAATTGATTGAATAATAAGTGTCAAAACTTAATATGTTTTTGTTT
>MJUU01066182.1:0-11154 GCA_002080025.1 Modiolus philippinarum | reverse complement strand
CCCCCCCCCCCCCCCAGTAAGAATCTCATTCGGAAGATGGTACATATTTGCAATCAATTGGAGTCTGTCGCCTCTACCTGCCATCAACCTTGATAGTCCGTGGGCTGACAACACTCTCCGTACTCCCCTCCCACTTCCGAACCAAACCGTTTTTTTCAGTCCTTATATGTCCCCTCTTCAAAATAAAACATGTTAACACGAACATAACCTGCACGCATTACACAGTATAGGGCCACTTTATAGTACACCATCAAAAATTCTTGTATTTTCGTTTTAACCTAACTTTCATCTTTTAAACTCCACAATTTTTAAACGATAAGTAATATGTACTCAAATTTGGTACCAAATCAAAGCTAATTAAATATTCTTTACAATGAACACAAGTTTGTGCACTTTGCACCCTTTTTAAGATCTGGTGAGAGAAAAATGTACCCGTCTGCTTGCAAAAAATGCGAAAATGACGATTTTAGGCTGTCAACTCCTTTCAGATAAACAAACCTCGTCATTTGATCTAGTTTTTATGCCTGACGTATCAGGTGTGATACAATGTTGGAAAATAAAACTATTAAAGTCCATTAGATTTGATTTTCGGTAGAAAATTTTTGAAAAATGGAAATTTTCGGAGTTTTAGATTTTTTCACAATTTCGACTTTCTGACTTTAGGATCGTAAAACCTGAATATATGTTTAATAATGGCCGATTTAATAATGATATATGATATATTAGCAACAAATCGTGCGCACATATTTTAGTTTCAGACATATTGTAGGTTCAGAAATGTCAAAATTAGCACCCCTCCCCCTAAAAATTAAGGAAAAAATTGAAATATTCAGGCTCTAAATTATAAAAAGATAATGTTTAATGGGAATTCTAGTGTTTATTTTTACCGAAGCTGACATGCAGAAGATCATTTAAGTAGATTTAAACTTTTTAAGAGGTCTCTTTTCGACTCTTCTGTCCGAAATTGTATGCAAAATGGGAATGTACCGGATTTCAGAATTTCTGCTGTTTTGACATTGGGATGCAAATACTTCATAAAATTGATATGTAACTTGAAAATGTTGAGTAAATATCGTTTCATTATATCTTAGCAATTACAAAGTATGCTTTTAAACATTTTAGACTAACCACAGTCTCATAAATTACAAACATATTACCCCTTACCACACCTATGCAATACAATTTATTTCATTTTATTCAGATTGGAAAGCTTATTAAACTTTGTATAAAGATTCAATGACATATCATTTTCAAACATCAAAATACACAGAGACTGACATATAATACAAATCAAAACATGCGTATGATTTGTGGACATTTATTCAACAATTAAAATTGGATTTCGAAAAATTCTGAATGCTGGAAATCCCTTTTTTCATGAAAATCGCCCAAAATATTCAATTTTACCAATACATGTATTTTTGTGTTAAAATTACATATTGCGATATATCAAATGCATCTTTTGCAAAGAAAGTAAAATATTAGTCTGCTATGTTCACAATATTTAAATACAGACATATTTTGGGGACTTTTAAGTAAAGTTTTGTTGGGGTATGGGTAAGATTTTCGGTATTAGAGTCACATTGAACACTCCTTATTTTTCTAAGCAGTGTTTTAAGATAACTTATGTATCGGTTAAAACAATAAAATGGCATATCTGCAGATAAATCCTTCAGATTTGCCACATATAACGATTTAAAAGTGAATTTTGGACAAATATGAATTGCAAAATATGCCCACTTTTCATCAGTTTTTGGGCAAAATATTGAGTTTAAGCAGACAAGTTTGGTTTGAAGTACCAAATCATGATAGAATTCATGCCACCTTGCTATATGCAACGTAGATGTTGTATGTGGTGGTTATCTTATCCCAACATAGACAACAAATCGATAATTTTTGGGAAAATTTGTTGGGGTAGGGGTAAGATTTTTGTATTTAGAGTCACAGTAAACACTCCATGTTTTTCTAAAGAATGTTTTAAGACGACAAGTGTATCTCTTAGAACAATTAATTGGCATATCTGCAGATATATTCTATAGATTTGATATATATTGCGATTTAACAGTGAACTATGGACAAATCTGAAACGTTGAAAATTCCCATTTTTCATCAATTTATGGAGAAGTATTGAGTTTTTGGGGTCCAATGGCTGTTAAAATACCAAATCATGATGTAATTTATGCAACATTGTCATATACAATACTCGTTTTCCGTGTTCTGGTTATTCTTATGCGAAAATAGGCCAAAAATTGACAATTTCAAGGAAAATTTGTTTGGGTAGGGCTAAGATTTTCGGTATTTAGAGTCACATTTAACACTCCTTGTGTTTCTAAACAATGTTTTAAGACAACTAATGTATCGCTTAGAACAATTAATTGGCATATCGGCAGATATATTCTATAGATTTGACATATATTACGATTTAACAGTGAACTATGGACAAATCTGATATGTTGAAAATTACCATTTTTCATGAATGTGGGAGAAATATTGAGTTTTAGTCCCCCAATGGCTGTTAAAATACCAAATCACGATGTAATTCATGCAACATTGTCACATACAACATCTATTTTACGTGTTCTGGTTATTTTCATGCGAACAAGAACAAAAAATTGACAATTTTAGGGAAAATTTGTTGGGGTAGGGGTAAGGTTTTCGGTATTCAGAGTCACAATAAACACTTATTGCTTTTCTAAACAATGTCTTAAGACAACTAATGTGTCGCTTTGGAAAAATATTTAGCATATCGGCAGATATATCCTCCAGATTCGCGCAGCACCACATCGGCATGACGGGTTAGGATTTATATTTACTCTTATATAAATCATAATTGAGAAATGAAGCACAGCATCGAAGCTGTGTTAATATTATATTTAGTTTCCTTGGGCCTGTGCCATAATAACTTGGGACTTTATCAGTATTATTTTGTTTTCTAAATTCGATTCTTAAATTTGAAATGGAGTTGACATTGCGTATTGGAAGACTTGATAGTCTACAGAAGGGAATAATAATATATTCTCCATTACATAAGGGGTAATTAGTTGTTGTTGTTTTTGGGGGAACTAAATTACAAAGATAGCTTGGAGCATTATTATTTTGGATATTATAAAACATTTGCAGTTTTCTTCTTTTCCTCCTTTCTGTCAGTGCTTCCCATCCTATTTCTTTGTAAATTAAAAACGAACTAGTGAAAATCGGCAAACCAGTTACAATTCTGGCAGCCTCCAATTGAAACTGATCAAGTTTAGTGAAATTCCCAGTCCCACAGTTGTCCCAAACTTCGCATGCATATTCAAAAATAGGTCTAATATATACCAAATACAATTTTTTTCTAAATTTTTTCTTGATAAGCTATATTTAAGTTTCCGAAGAAATGTTTTGAAATACTAGATACTATATTTTCTAGATGTATATTCCATTTAGCATCTCAGCTAAATTTATCCCCAAACGTTTTTGACATTTTGTAATAGGAACTATTTTTCCATTTAATGAAAATTGAAGAGGAGGTGCCTCTGTATTCGAAAAAAGCATGATTTCTGTTTTTTTCTGGATTGAAACACATCAACCATAGCTTAGACCATTCATCAAGTTCTTTCAAGTCATGATCGATCACAGATTTAATTTGTGAAGGATCATGACTTGAGTAATTGACAACTCGATGTTTAAGAAATTGTAAATAACTTGAAAACCATTGTAGTAAATTTCCGTCAATTCCATACGATTTCATTATGTGTAACAATCCATTTTGCCAAACATTATCGAATGCATTGGAGAAATCACAAAAGACAAAACAGTTTATCTCCTTATTTTCAAGCGAATTTAATATACAATTGTACATTTCAAGTAATTGGTGTACCGTTGAACACTTTGGCAAAAATCCAGATTGATATTCATAGATTAATTTGTTTTGTTGAAGGTAGTTGAAGACATGTTTATAAATACCACGCTCAATAATTTGTCCGACACAACTAATAAGAGATATAGGTCTATAATTGGACGATAGTGATTGGTCTCCTTTTTTAAAAATAGCAATTACATGTGCAGTCTTCCAGCTAGTAGGATATTTAAGTTGTTGGAGGGATTTATTAAAAATTATCTGGAGTGGCGCAGCAATTTTTTCAGGGAATATTTTAAGCATCTTATGACTGAACACATCAGGACCAGATGTCTTGTTTGGATCTACAATTATGATTATATCTACGATTTCATTGACAGATGTTTGTATTTTATGAAGGAAATTATTAGTTCTCTCGCGTATCTCCGGGAGGGGGACATTCTCATCATCAAGAGAAGAAAATAGACAAAAATATTTATTAAGAAGAGCACATTTCTCATCGTCTCCATACACAACATCATCAAACTCATTATTTTGAATTACATTTTGAAGTGAAGGTATATTACAACAGCTTTTATTTGATTTGATCAGCATTTTCATTATTTTCCAGTAAGTATTTGGCTTTGCGGCACTTTCCAGTATCATATTATCGAAACTTTTTTTAAAATTTTCTTTTGCTTTCTTTTTTAAATTCTTCACTTTATTTCTTTGTTTATTTGTATTTACCAATATCAGACTGACAGTTGTATTTTTTGCGATTTTGCGAAATCTATCTCTTCTTCTAATTTCTTTCGGTATCTCACTATTGAACCAGGGACGATCGTTATTTCTTATTGTAAATTTTTAGGAGGGAGTGCACTCCCTTGCGATTTTTGGTATATTTCCGTAAAGCCTAAAAGACCACTTATTGTTGGTAAATTATACATTGAAGACAAAGTTTAAGAATTTGCTTCAATTAGAACAAACATTTTTGGTAATTTTGGTAAATTTCCGGAATTCTCAAAGATCACCTTTTTGGAATTCTTTCTAACAACTATATATATCCTTGAATTCTTTTAGTAAAAATAAAGACTATTCAATACGGTCTATGATTTCAAAAATATTGAGAAAATTTTTTTCCTACAAAAGGTAGTGCGGGAATAGCTGTCGTTTCCAACAACTTCTATTTGTTTATGTAAGCACAAGGAGAAATTCCAAGATAGTGTTCCAAAATGTTCGTATTATTTTTTCACAGTTTTGAAATCTGTACTGCGTTAGACTTTCAAAACTTGCTTACGTGTCTTAAATAGACAGAGGTCAGAAAAGAAATGCCATTTTGTTACTTCCAAATACAATTAAAAGGTAACTGACAAAGCCTATCCTTTTTACTGTGTAAACCGAGATTGAGTATGAAATTGGTATAACCCATGCACTCTGATAATGAAACTATGCTATTTAAAATATTCTAATGTTAATGTTGATGATTGTAAACACGATAAAACCAGTCTACTTTGAAAATTAGTATGCATGTTATCAGCTTTTTACGATAAAAAGAGAGTTATACTTTATATCTAACAACCGAAGGATTGGCGGTTATGTAGTAAAGTTTGGACTCATAATTTGTTTTGACCGGAAGCATGTTTCTCGTGTATTATATTTTCATCAAATTGCAAATATTCCTATAATACACTAGTAGTTAATGAAATGAGCTTAACTAACGCAAGCTCATTTCATTAACTACTACAAATTTTGACCCCTAAAAAACCCTCGAAAGACCTAAAAATGTCATAAGTTTTGTCAAAAAACACAAAAACAGCACAAAAAACCCCATATTTTTTTACCCTCATATTTTTTGAGAGCCGGAGGTTCAGCGAAGGAGAAAAAGTTACATAGGGAAAAATGAAAAAAAATAGCCGAAAGTTTAGGCACAAAAAAGTTTTTAGCACCCCCTTAAAATGTGTTTATTACTACTACTAAAAAGCAATTAATCCATTTTAATGGAAATTTACTTGGTTAACCAATATCGACTATTACTTGGCAACAATCTAACATCGTATTCATTACAATATGCTATTCAAAAGGATGCTCCATTAAAAATTTAAATGACAAACCAAGCGTATTTTGTAGTAGCTATTGATTTCAATTAATAGACTACCATGTCAACAAACATAAAATTAATTGGAAAAGTGTTCTTTCAACTGATGCCAAGGTGTAATTTCATTTCATTTAAACGTAAGCAAGATGGCTTCACTCAAGGAAATTTTACAGTATCCAGACAACGCTATTTCATGGACCATGTCAAAAATATCAATGGAAGAACGCAAAAGTTTTGAGGGAACTTTAAAGAATTTGAAAACACTTTTGGATGAAAAACCCGAAAAAAGGAATGAGAAAGATAGAAAATTGTTGTCATCTTCAGAGTTGTTTCAAAAGCATATTATACCAACAATTATAGAAGGAGTCAGGGAATTGGAAAATCTTAATGATCGTGGTCAGATTAAAAAGTGTGGATATTAATTTAAATAATATGCGAACAAATTTTGGTAGAATGATGAGAAATGTGCTAAGGAGGACTTTATTAGATGGACACAAAAACAAAAGGTATGTCAAGCAACCCTGTATAAAGTATAGTACTTATTGTATCAATGTAGAACAAATACACTTTACATGTTTATTTACCTGGTTGTTAATATATTTTTCCAATAAATATTGGAAAATCAATATGATATGAGTTGTCTTCCCCCAACCTGGAATATACATTTCACATTCCAATTTCTACACGGTAGAAAAAGGAATTTCAGGAATGTTGGCGGGAAAATTTAAATTCTTTTGTTAAATATAAAAAGTTTTTTTTCCGAAAAATTTTAAAAATGTAAATTATGAAAAAGTAAAAATAATACCCTTAAAAATGAAGCAACCAACAGCCCCAGATTTATATCCAGAATTACCAAAAGAAGATGGACAAAATTATAGACTACAAAAAATAACAGAAATAGAAAAAACGTTAATAAATGAGAGAGATAAACGTAAATCACTATACAAAAACTATAAACGAGGAGTTAATGCAACGGATGGTGTCGATACAAGTCTTATTTCAACATCTGTTGTTTTAGCAGGTGTAGGAATTGCAGTTCCTTTTTTACTTCCCATACAAATTACAGCTGCTGTATGTGGCAGTTTTGGCGGTTTAGTTAAACTTGTTAGACGTAAACTTACAACAAAATCAAAAAAACATTATGAAATTAAAACAATGGCAGAGAGTAAGTTAAATGGTATAAAAGATTTGATATCAAAATCTTTAACTGATGGACAGATAAGTGAGAATGAATTTAAATCAATTTTAGATGAATTAGATAAATATAACGAAATGAAAGAAAATATACGTACAAAACAAACACAAACAAGAATGAATGACAGTGAAAGAAAGAAATTGATTGAAGATACAGAAGCAAGAGTAAGAAATGAAATCTAAAGATGCAAATTCAACTATTTACCAAAATATTGGAAGAGCAATAGTTAAAAAAAGTGAATGGCATGAAGTTATGTCAATTGAGGATAGTGATATTTATCATTGTTATGTAGATTTGTGGAAAACTACAACTGAACGCGCAAATATGGTATACCAAGGTATTGGTACAACAAATATGTTAAAACATGGAGTTGGAGCAGGAGATAAAACAGAAAATGTAGGAGACCAAGCCATAGCGAAAACATTCAAAAACAGATTTTGTATTCCACTAGATTTTGAACTATTAGAAACTCACACGCCTTTTTACCAAGCTGGGTTGGGGACAGACTTGAATATGAACTTACATTCAATCATTACGACAAAGTTATTCATTCAACAGATGAAGATGCAAAATATAAAATCACAAACATTAGTTTAGAATATGATAAGGTTTTTAACCCTGAATTAGCAAGTCAAATAAGACAGCAAATTGACGGTAAAATGGTTATCTTATATGACAGAATATTAAGAGAAGAAAGAATAACCAAAAATAAATCTGATACAAGCTGGAACATTAATATAAATGCCCCAGCTAAAAGTATGAAAAGTGTTCTAATGATATTCGAAGACCCTGAAAGAACAAGCACTGAAACTTATTATAATCCTGAAATAACAAACGTAGGAATGATAATAGAAGGTGCTCCAAATCAATTATACAGTCAAGGAATGGAAGCGTGTCAACAATGGGATGAAATAAATAAATTCTTTGCTCTTACTTCAAAAAGAAATAAAATAACAGACACAGTTTTTAAAGATGGATGTTTATCTGATACAACAATAGAAAAATACTTAACAACTAATTATGCTTTATGGTTAGATTTACGTTCAATAGATGATAACTCACTACACGGTTCAGGTAGAAGAATCGAAACTGCATCCAAAGGTATTACAATTCAAATAAAAAAAAACAGCAGGAGCTGATAAACCGATAAATATTTATATTTATGTTATACAAGATGCACAAATTAATTTTGAAGATGGAAGGTTTAAAGAAGGAAGATATTAAGTACCGGGCTCTTAATTTTTATTTTATTTATTAAAAATGGAGTTACCAAAATATGCCCATTGTGCAATTATTTGTGGTCAGACCGGTTGTGGAAAAACAGAATTTGTTCTTGATTTATTAGAAACAGAATATCGTGGGGTTTTTTAATATATTGTTATACTTTGTCCAACTATTCAATGGAACGAGGCATACAAAAATCGTGACTGGATTGGGGATGTCAAAAAACCAAAAACAAAAAATCTAATAATTCTTAATCCTATCCTTAATAACGGAGAAGAAAAATTACAAGTATTATTAAGAATATTTTTTAAGAAATATGCTGGTCATCCAACATTATACATTATAGATGATTGTAGTGCAACAAAACAATTAACAAAGAAAAGAGATATGCTTTCTGAACTTGCATTTTCAGGGAGACATGCTGAACAATCAGTATGGGTCATTTCACAGAGATATAATTCTGTGCTAAAAGATTTAAGAGAACAAACAAAATGGTTATGCATGTTCTACACACAAGACAGAGACAGTTTTGATAAATGTTTAAGAGCACATGATGTTATTCCTACTTTAGAAGAAAGACAAAGAATAAAAGAAGAACTTAAAAAAAGAAACATTTTGTATTTAGTTTTATAAAAATCAAAAATAAATTATATAAAATGAGCACTGAATAATTTTTAAGCGAGCAAATCATTGAAAACATAAATATTGATTCGAACGGGTGTGATAATGACAAACAAGAAAAAAACGTGAAAGATTATCAGCCGTTGTTGCTGGTGGGGGTAGTAAGCAATATCTGGGTAAAGAATTACAATTGTCAGAAATTGATACAATGACACTAGAACAAATACACAAATTATATTGTAAATATGAAGCAAGATTAGGGGCCAGTATGACCAAGACATTAGGAAACTCTTTTATTAACTTATATGTTATGGGTGTATCAAAGTACTTCAACGTTGTTAATCCACCTAAACTAATGCAAGATTTAGAGGAAAATCCTTTTATCAATCACGCTTTAACTAATACATGTTGTGAACTGTACTATAGATATGGAATGTATCTTGCTCCTTTTACTGCAATGTTAACAACAGCAAGACATATTGATTTCCAAAAGGCAACCAGANATAGGTAGCAAATCATTCATAGGTAGCTAATCAATGAATCTGGACGGTCATCCCTCGACTCAATTGTTAAATTCGTCTCTATGCTTAGCTCTCCACATAATTCGACACAACGATGAATAAAATTTAAAATGAATAAAACGAGCGATCAAAATGGCCGCCATTAGAAATTTTGTTTTAATAAAACGAGTAACCAGGGTCGCGACCCAAAAAGAGTAGCCGCTGGTAAGAAAGGTGTAGAAGCAAGAAAGCTAAAAGCTGAATTAAAAAGAAAAAATCAGAAAAATTAAAAGTAGAAAACATAGAATTAAAACAAGCTTGCCCCATTCCAATAACAAAAGATGATAAAACTACGGATTCTTTTTCAACAGACGGACACACTCCGAACAAAAATTACATACCATTATGTTTATCAATCATAGTTGTTGGATCAGGATTGTTTTTTTTATAAACAAAGAGAAAAAATGATTAGAGAAATCATGTTTGATAAAGAAAAACCAAGCGAGCAAATCCCTTTAAAAAAAAACCAGAAAAACAAAAAAAAGAAATTGACCCGTTTAAAATTTAATTATTTTTTTACAAAATAGAAAAAGAAATAAAAAGTAAAAATTTAATATATAAAAATGGCAACACCAAAAGACGGAAAACAAAAAGCAAATATGTTATATCATGCTGGAGTGGAAACATTATTAACAGTTGGATATGCAGAAATAGGTAAAAAAAGTATTTAGAAGGTCAGCACCAAACGTAGATTTTAACATGAATGATATTTTTATGTTATCCATTGATATACTGCTTGCAATGGCAACAAAAGACATGTTGATAAAGCAAGGCATTATACCTGCTGATATTATGAAGTAAATTTTATTTTCTTAAAAAATGGCAAATGCATTAGCAATGATGCTTGGTGGGGCAATTACAAACGCTTTTGCATTTTCTGGTAGTAATTATTTATTTTCACACATGGGTAGTAATGCATTTGAAGAGAAAATAAGACATGATAAAGCTATAGAAAAATTAGAAAAAGCAACAGCAGAATGGAATAAAAGAAGAATTCAAAGATTAGATTTTATTAATGAACAATTAAAAAAAGAAAATCATGCTGTTCAAACTTTTGATGATGTTGATCAAGCTATGAGAGAATATTATTATGTTACGGGTGAACAATTAATTCCATCATCACCCAAGCCTAAACTAAGTGATTTTTATACTCCATCAGAAGATCAGAAAAATAGAGAAATTGCATTTGTTATAGGAGGTATGGCATTAACTGGTTTTGTTGCTTGGAAATTAAAATAAATTAAAAACCATAAGGTTGTGTATCTATTCCATTATCTAAGATATACCTTTTATCATCAAATGGAGTCATACTTATTTTATTTATTTCATTAACATACATTTCATGTTTATTAGAGTTTAATGTATACATTTTATTCATTTTAGGTTTATTATTAGTATCATTAAATAAACAATCTTTATAATCATTAAATCTAATATCTTTCTTTATCGTAGTTTTTCCAAATCCTTTTATTTTTTTTTTTCACTTAAATCTATTAACGTATAAGAATATGCTTTACTTCTTAAAAAACTATTTCATTCATAATTTTCGAATTAAGTTCATCTTTAAATTTACCAATTACTTTTTTTATTTTTTTCTCAATATAAAGGGTGATCTTTAGGATAATCCGATGTATCTAATTCATCT
>MJUU01066180.1:1303-18304 GCA_002080025.1 Modiolus philippinarum | reverse complement strand
CTACAAGTTTGTTTATTCTTAATGTAAAATGTAACGACAAATTTGATTGACCAATTTATTGGAAAAAATTTCAATCCCATGTCTTCGAAAACGTCCGCGCTATATAAACAACGTCTGTTGCCGTTTAATTTCTTTTCATTTATTTAAAGTACCTTTCAATTTGAATGAAGTACATATTCGGGCGTTTTTTAAGAATGTGTTTAGAGAAGGCACAGCAGAGGTTTATCTTCAAGCAGAAAACGACAAAGAACACCACTGTATTACCTGCTGTTCTGGCAAGAGACACAGAACTTGTACAAGATCGTCAGACCATAGATTTATCACATAGATGTATTGAATTAAATTGTCAGACAAGAAAACGTCAGTTCGTAGTTGGACAGATATAAGAGAACCGGGAAATGTCCATCACTACAAGGGCGTGACAAAGATAGTGGAAATCATGACACAAAGATACAGATTGAAACTGAATTAGTAGATGTTTTCAAAATAAAGGGCGAGATAAGCCCCAAACCTTAGCACCCCTCTTTGGCTTGATCTTACTGGTTGCTTAAAAAATTTAGTCGCCTCCCCCAAAAAGTGAAAGAGAAAAAAAATTTTGAATAAAGTACATGTGTATTTTGTGAATAATTAAATATGTTATACCAAACCGGCATATTTGATTATTAATTATGGCGGCCGGGCTGGGCTTGATAGTAAATAATCTGATATTTATTGCCGTTTTAGTACGTTTTTATCCACTTGAAATCCAGAAATTGATCAGAGATGACTTCCAAGCCGGCGATTTAGGTTTTTATGCAACACCAGATCTTTTAATGCTTTAAAAATGTGATTTTACTATGTTAAAGCTGTACCCCATACATACAGAAAACAGCCGACCTACGACATTATATGGTCAACAAACTGTACGGAAAGCAAATTATTCTTATTGCTTAACTTTACTAATTCTGATCAGCGGAGATATATCTGAAAACCCTGGTCCGATAAAATTTCCATGCGGGGTGTGCTCGACCGCTGTAAGGAAAAATCAGCGAGGAATACAATGTGATGATTGTTCTTTTTGGTTTCACATTAAATGCATAAACTTACCTTTAAATGAATATAAAATCCTAGCAAATTCAACTGAAGATTGGTATTGTAGAAACTGCTTATTACCTATGCTCACCGACTCTTACTTTGAATTGCCTGAAAATGATGTTTTGTTGACATCTGTACAGAGTGATGTCCCTTTGACCAGTGATGATGAAAATGTGCCTGATATTTTTGAGGCTTTGAAGAAAAATAGGAAAGACCAACCAACTAAACTAATGGTATACATCTGAACATTAACAGTATTAGAAATAAATTGGCAGAAATTAAACATCTGTTAACTGACAAGATTGTTGATTTGTCATACATCTCAGAGACCAAGCTTGATGCATCATATAATGACAATTTATTTAAAGTAGAAGGTTATAAAATGGAAAGGCGAGATAGAACAGTCATATAAAGGTGGGGGAATTATTTGCTTTATAAACTCAGATTTACCAGCCAGAAGAAGAACTGATTTAGAGAGCAAAGATCTAGAGAATATTATTTATGAAATAAATTGTAACAAAGATAAATGGTGCTTTATGGGTATTTATAGACCTCCTTCGTTTAATGAAAATAAGTTTATTGATATGTTGTCTAATATATTAGAAAAAGTTATTGCTCAATATGATAGTTTCATGGTCATAGGAGTTTTAAATTTTGATATGCTTGTTCAGAGTAAGAGGAAACAGCTAGTTGATATATGTGATACTTTTGATTGTAAAAATTTAATTAAAAATCCAACTTGTTTTGTAAAAAATAGCAAACCTTCTTTGGTAGATATTATACTCACAAACAAGTCAAATATGTGTTTAAACACTATGAATATATCTAATAGTGTTAGTGACTGGCATGATATGATTGGCACAACACTGAAATTTAGTTTACCTCCAGTAAAACCTTCTAAAATCTATTATAGAAGTATGAAAAATTTTGATCAAAATGCATATCTATATGATTTACAAAATATTGATGTCAACAAGGATGATGATGTAAACAAGAATTATGACCTTTTTGAATATTCTTTAGTCAATGTTGTAAATAAACATGCCCCTTTAAAGGTGAAAAATAATAAAAATAGGAAATCTTTTTGTCGAATTTGGAGGCCGTGTTTTTCAACAGACAATTGGGATTCCCATGGGAACTAACTGCGCGCCACTTTTAGCTGATCTCTTCCTTTTTTCGTATGAGGCGAAGTTTTTACAAGGGCTTACACAGAAAAAACAAAAACATTTAGCCCAGTCCTTCAATT
Source organism: Modiolus philippinarum (assembly GCA_002080025.1). Lineage (NCBI taxonomy): Eukaryota > Metazoa > Mollusca > Bivalvia > Mytilida > Modiolidae > Modiolus > Modiolus philippinarum. The sequence goes on along the minus strand of MJUU01066180.1, from coordinate 15,984 downwards.
TCAGCTTCCGCTACATAGACGATGTACTTTCTCTTAATAATCCAAAATTCAAGGAATATTTACACCAGATCTATCCCAATGAGCTTGAAATTAAAGAGACTACCGATACACCTACTTCAGCTTCGTATTTAGATCTTTTAATTTACATTGACGAAAATGGACGTTTGAAATCTAAGCTGTATGACAAACGTGATGATTTTAACTTCCCAATTGTGAACTTTCCCTTTCTGAGCAGCAATATACCTGCCTCTCCAGCCTATGGAGTGTACATTTCACAGTTGATTCGTTACTGTCGGGCATGCAGTTTATACAGTGACTTTTTAGTTAGAGCAAAAGCACTGTCCCAAAAACTGCTTAGTCAGGGATTTGTTCAGCCCTTGTTACTTTCATCCCTTCAGAAATTCTATGGCCGTCACCATGACATCATTGACAGATATGACGTGTCTGTGTCCCAAATGAAAACGGACATTTTCAGCTAGATTTCACGTCTTCACGGATTTGACTCAACCCCGGATTGACTCACTGATAGTGTGACGGGTGCCGCTAGCGGAGCAGGACATGCTTACCCTTCCGGAGCACCTGATGTCACTCCCGGTTTTCATGGGAGTTCACACTATGAGTGCCTTAGTTCTTAATGTTATCTTTTTATTTCCGTGCATTGTAGCTGTCTCACGTCCTTGTTTTGTCTTTGTTTTTATCTGTTACCGTTTCTGCCATGTCTTTGGACTTCGATTTTTGTAGTCATCGCTTCCCTTGTTCCTTCGGTATTCTTCTGCCGTTGTTCCATGTATGAATAGTTCCTCAAGGAAAGCAATTTATAAAAAACATATGCTTTTTAATAAGTTCAAGGAACATAAATCAAATTTTCATTGGGAAAACTATCGCAAACAGCGAAATTTAGTAAATAAAATTAAAAAACATTCCATCAGAAATTATTTTATGGAAAGATGTGAAGGCGGTGCAAAGTCAAAAGATTTTTGGCCTACGATCAAGCCTTTTTTATCTAAAAAAGATACTACTGCAGCACCTCGTATTATACTCCAGGAAAATTATAAAACCATAAATGATACCAAACAAGTAGCAGATATTTTGAATAGTTATTTTACTAATGTTGCTGAGAATATTGGAAGGGATGTAGATTTTGAAGAACATTCTCATCCAAGCATTTTGAATATAAAACAGCATTATGGAAATCAGAATGATGTTTTTAATTTTAAATGTACAGAGGAAGAGAAGGTCTCCAAAATAATTAAAAAAATTAGTGTAAAAAAATCTACAGGTGCAGACAAGATATCTGCAAAACTAGTAAAACTTGCTGAACCTGTTATGACAAATAAATTGACAAATTTAGTTAATAAAACCATTGTAAAAATATTTTCCCAGATAAATTAAAAATGGCACAAGTCACACCTTTATATAAAAAGGCAGATGCCTTAGATAAAAAGAATTACACACCAGTGAGTGTACTTCCAATTATTTCAAAAGTTTTTGAAAAAACTATAGAACAACAGTAAACAGAATTTTTTGAAAATATATTCAATAAATTATTATGTGCTTTTAGGAAAGGACAGGGTTGTCAAACAGTGCTTCTGAAATTAATTGAAGACTGGAAAAAAGCAGTCGATTGTAACGAATTTGTGGCAGCCATACTAATGGATTTGTCCAAAGCGTTTGATTGCTTGCCACACGATATTCTTCTTGCTAAATTATCAGCTTATGGACTATCAAACTCAGCTGTATCACTACTTTCAGATTATCTTTCAAATAGAAAGCAGTGTATAAAAATTAGTAATGTATTGAGTAATTGGGATAATATCAAAAAAGGTGTTCCCCAAGGCTCAATACTTGGACCTATCTTATTTAACATTTTTATAAATGATATTTTTCTAATTGTTAAAAAGTGTTCTTTATATAATTATGCGGATGACAATACCTTATCCTACTCACACTCAAATTTTGACATTCTTACTAAAACACTAGAAAGCGAATGTGGGGAGCTTATAGAGTGGTTTAGAATTAATAAAATGCAGGCAAATCCTGACAAGTTCCAGGCAATTGCTATTGGAAACAAAACCCATAATCTAAAACCTGTTTTTCATACAAAAGACTGTATTATCTCATGTGATGATGTTGTTAAACTGTTGGGGGTAAATATTGATTACAAGTTAAATTTTGATTGTCATGTTAAAATAATAGTCCAAAAAGCTTCACAACAATTAAATGTTTTGAGGAGAATAGGTGGAAATTTAACCAAATTGAACAAACTTATAATATTTCACACATTTATTTTGTCAAATTTTAATTTTTGTCCACTCTCGTGGCATTTTTGTAGTGAGACCAATGTAAAAAAGATAGAGAAAGTTCAAGAGCGAGCACTCAGATTTATATACAATGATTTTATTTCTGATTATGATACTTTGTTTAATAAAGCTAATATGCCGTCTCTCAAAATTAGACGCTTACGTACTATAGCTCTGGAAACTTTTAAAATTATAAATGGTTTGGCGCCAGTTGGTTACAGTTAAATCTAATAATAATTATAATTTCAGATATCAGAATTTATTGGAAATTCCTAGCGTAAGGACCACAAATTTTGGTAAGAAATCCTTTTATTATGCAGCACCTGTTTTATGGAACTCATTGCCAGAACATTTTAGGATAGAAACTAATTTTAATCATTTAAAGAAATTGCTTTTAAATTGGAATGGTAATGAGTGTATATGTGCTTGCTGCAGATAAATTATTAGTTGCATGGCTTATATTAGCTTTTTGTACCTGTCTAGTGCATTATTTTTATAAATTGCTCAGCTTTTTATGTTTTTACTCACTGTTTTAGATGTTTTAGCTTGCTGTTTCGTATTTTTAAATGCTTGCCATCTTGCTTACTGTTATATTTGTATTGCATGCTTTGTTTTATTAATTATATGTTTTAAATTGTCGGAGAAAAAGCTCCTGTGAGCTTGTGTTTATTGTATTTTAAACCGACTTAAAATAAAATTTATCTTATCTTATCTTATCTTATCTTAAAACAAAAGAGAAAAACAAAACGCAAACTAAAAATTTTACCCTTTTATAGGTAATTCTCCTCAGGGAACAAGTTGCAATAATTTGGTTCATTAGGCGAATGGAAATTTTGGTACTACATTTCTCCACCGTTTTTTATATATATAAATATGAAGAATTTTCCAAAATGCTGAAACTGGATAATCTATTGAAAGTGTCTCATTACGCCCATTTTTTGGTCTATACTTTGCATGGAAAAAAAAACAGACAACCGCTTTGATTCAGCAATGAAAGATTTAATATACATAATGATTAGTGTTTATGCCGTTATTCGAGTTTCATATTTATGGCCAACATATCATAGCATATCTTTAGCTAAGTATCATACTTTTACTGATGTCATATCATATTCAAAATTCACCAAGAAACTTCTTATTGCTCCTTTTCACTCGACTATAAATAACATAAGCGTTCCGAAGTCGACGAATTCAGAGAGCTCCGAAAACTGAAAAATTCATACACCCTCTACCTGGCCTTCATGAAAGTTTCTGTTCACATATCACAAACATTGTTTATACATTTCATTAGAAGCCTATACTTGCCCCCGGAATTCACCAATTAAGGAAAAGAAAATGGATTTAACAAAGAATTCACCAAAATTATTAGGAACTATGTTCGAGGACAACGAGGACAGGTACAAAGAAACAAAAATATTGTAAAAAAATATTTAAAATATGGTCTGGCAATCTTGTACAAGTTCTGTGTCTCTTGCCAGAATAGCAGGTAATACAGTGGTGTTCTTTGTCGTTTTCTGCTTGAAGATAAACCTCTGCTGTGCCGTCTCTAAACACATTCTTAAAAAACGCCAGAATATGTACTTCATTCAAGTTGAAAGGTACCTTAAATAAATGAAAAGAAATTAAACGGCAACAGACGTTGTTTATATAGCGCGGACGTTTTTGAAGACATGGGATTGAAATTTTTTCTAATAAAATGGCCAATCAAATTTGTCGTTACATTTTACATTAAGAATAAACAAACTTGTAGAATTTTTAACTGATAATTATAAAAGTAAAGCAGACATGATATAAAGAATAATAAGAATTATTGAGTATAAAGACATCATTTTCAACATCCTTACATCGTTGGAAAATCAATTTTTATTTGCTTTCTGTATAACAATAATCTTCTGACCATAAATTTACATTTATTTTATTTCGCATAATTTCGAGAGGAGGTGTTTCAAATAGAATTTAAAATGAATATATTTGCACTGATTGAGTGCTTTCTGAAAGTAAAGAATTCACTTGCTAGTCTTAAAATCGTTTAAAACCTTAACAGGGAAATTAATTTTAATAATATAGTTGAAATTGAACGCCTTAAAGGTACGCACTCATTTACAAGTGAGAAAAGTGGAGATTTCATATTTGTTTTGCCAGAAATACACTTACAGAATTTAAATTATCTTGTTCAGATATTGATCTAAGGGGAACAACTACGCAACTTTTATATAATAAACTATTAGATAGTAATAAACATGTACCAAAAATTATTGAGAAAAATCCTACAGTTGAATTTAATTTTGTATTTAATAAATTTATTGACAAATTTTCAAGAGATGTTATTTACAAGGTTGTTCACAATATTTTACCTAATAATAGTTTGATGTTTAATTATAATGTATACAAATTTAACACATGTACTTTTTGTGCCAAATATACTGAAACAAATCAACATCTTTTCATGGAGTGTTCACATGTAACGAATTTATTTTCCTTACTGAAAAATTGGATATTTTCATTGTCAAATGGTGTTATTAATTTACAATTTGTACATTTATTATTTCAAAATATAAATATCAATAACAAAAGAATAAAGAGTGTAATTTTACTGTTAATCTCAATGTATTTAAAGACTGTTTGGATCAAAAGAAATGTAAAGAAGTTTGATAGAAAACACATAATTCCAAATGATATTTTTATTTCATTTTTATTTCAATTAAGATTAAGAATTTTAGCAGATTTTGATCGATTTCCCAGACTACGGTTCAATGAATATTGGTCCGAAACTGATTTATTTTGTACTTTATCAGATGAAGATGAATTAAAAATTAACTTTATATTAGCTATGCTCTGAAGGATTATTAATCAGATTTAAATACTTTGAAAACATATAATCAAGTTTTCAAAAAAGGGGAGGCAATCCTTTAGATCCTAGTTTATTTCATTACAATGTACTTATGTTTTAAGTGCATTGTTCTTTTTTCCCTTTATATTTAATCTATTCTTAATATATACTTACCATATTTATTCACAGTATATACTTACCTAACGTATTTCATAATATGTACACTTACCTTATTTATTAATAGTATTATACTATTTTTTTCATTGTACAATTGACCACCTATCTGTGATATTTATGTTTTATAGTTAATTGTACATGTATATATATAATAAATGTTTGAAATATAAAAAAAAAAAAAAAAAAATTCATATTTGTTTTGCAAGAAAGTAGAACAAGAAATTTTCACATACTAAAAGAAACAAAAACCAAGTACATTTTTTTTTCAAATTTTTCAATATATGTATATATATACTTTTAATTCTACATTATTTATAAATTTTTCGATATCTTTTTTTCTTAATTCTAGATCAACATCTACTTAGGTGTTATGTTATGCATTTCAGGAACACTGCAACGTGATATCATCAGTATACCAGGTGCAACAGAAAATATTTGAATGAGAATAAGTAGCCGATGCAGTTGGAACTTTCTATATCCAATGAAACACAATTTTCCTCCACCTCTGAAAAATATACAGAATTTGATATTGGGTTTGTGGACGGCTAAAAGATTTTATTTATCGCTCTTACCAAAAACGAAGCATTCGTGGTTGAGTGTTAAAGACAGACGTAAAAGTTCGAGCTTGAATAAGTGTTGCATTAGCAAAAAAAAGTATTACTCCTCCAATAAAGTTATTGTCCAAACCAGAGAAAATCCTGCTTACTCGACATGAGCCAAAGCTACAAAGTTAAAGACATCAGATCAATTAACAAGTCTTGCCTATCTCTATAGAGCATAAACGAATGCCATATGCAGAAGAGCAGAATATAGTTGCATACATTTCAAAGGGTTTATTTGTTTTGAAAAAGTATGTGTACAGAATAAACATAAAAATGAAAAACAAAACAAACTAACAGACGAAAACAAACAAAGCAAAACCGAACAAAACAAAAGGGTGAGAGCATCACAATTCCAAAACACATACATTTATCCCCCCAAAAAAGACAAAAAGGACAAGAAAAAAACAAAATCAAAACAAATCAAATTGAAGGGGGAAATCAGGCAAAAAAAAATGACAGCCGAAATATTGTAAAAAATTTCTATGCCAGACAAGTCACAGTATTATAACAAAATAAAATTCTTTTTCAAACATTTTCTAAGCCCTTAAAAGGGCTTTCAGATACACTTTGGCATTTATTTCTTCTTTAGTAATTTGGCTTTCTCTGCTTATAGTTGTTTTTGTTTCTTTGTACCCGTCTTCGTTGTCCTCGAACATAGTTCCTAATAATTTTGGTGAATTCTTTGTTAAATCTGTTTTCTTTTCCTTTATTGGTAAATTCCTGATTTTTATTTAATTCCGGGGGCAAGTATAGGCTTCTAATGAAATGTATAAACAATGTTTGTGATATGTGAACAGAAACTTTCATGAAGGCCAGGTAGAGGGTGTATGAATTTTTCAGTTTTCGGAGCTCTCTGAATTCGTCGACTTCGGAACGCTTATGTTATTTATAGTCGAGTAAAAAGGAGCAATAAGAAGTTTCTTGGTTAATTTTGAATATGATATGACATCAGTAAAAGTATGATACTTAGCTTAAGATATGCTATGATATGTTGGCCATAAATATGAATCTCGAATAACGGCATAAACACTAACCATTATGTATATTAAATCTTTCATTGCTGAATCAAAGCGGTTGTCTGTTTTTTTTCCATGCAAAGTATAGACAAAAAATGGGCGTAATGAGACACTTTCAATAAATTATCCAGTTTCAGCATTTTGAAAAATTCTTCATATTTATATATATAAAAAAACGGTGGAGAAATGTAGTACCAAAATTTCCATTCGCCTAATGAACCAAATTATTGCAACTTGTTCCCTGGGGAGAAGAACCTATAAAAGGGTAAAATTTTTAGTTTGCGTTTTGTTTTTCTCTTTTGTTTTAAATATGCCGGTTTGGTATAACATATTTAATTATTCACAAAATTCACATGTACTTTATTCAAAATTTTTTTTCTCTTTCACTTTTTGGGGGAGGCGACTAAATTTTTTAAGCAACCAGTAAGATCAAGCCAAAGAGGGGTGCTAAGGTTTGGGCTTATCTCGCCCTTTATTTTGAAAACATCTACTAATTCAGTTTCAATTTGTATCTTTGTGTCATGAATTCCACTATCTTTGTCACGCCCTTGTAGTGATGGACATTTCCCGGTTCTCTTATATCTGCCCAACTACGAACTGACGTTTTCTTGTCTGACAATTTAATTCAATACATCTATGTGATAAATCTATGGTCTGACGATCTTGTACAAGTTCTGTGTCTCTTGCCAGAACAGCAGGTAATACAGTGGTGTTCTTTGTCGTTTTCTGCTTGAAGATAAACCTCTGCTGTGCCTTCTCTAAACACATTCTTAAAAAACGCCCGAATATGTTCTTCATTCAAGTTGAAAGGAACTTTAAATAATTGAAAAGAAACTAAATGGCAATAGACGTTGTTTATATAGCGCGGACGTTTTTGAAGACATGGGATTGAAATTTTTTCTAATAAATTGGCCAATCAAATTTGTCGTTACATTTTACATTAAGAATAAACAAACTTGTAGAATTTTTAACTGATAATTATAAAAGTAAAGCAGACATGATATAAAGAATAAAAAGAATTATTGAGTATAAAGACATCATTTTCAACATCCTTACATCGTTGGAAAATCAATTTTTATTTGTTTTCTGTATAACAATAAATTTCCTTTTATATTACAATATTAACCCCCTTTAACATGTTTAATAATTTCTGACTTTCATAAAATTTTCTGACCATAAATTTACATTTACTTTATTTCGCATAATTTCGAGAGGAGGTGTTTCAAATAGAATTTAAAATGAATATATTTGCACTGATTGAGTGCTTTTTGAAAGTAAAGAATTCACTTGCTAGTCTTAAAATCGTTTAAAACCTTAACAAGAAAATTAATTTTAATAATATACTTGAAATTGATCGCCTTAAAGGAACGCACTCATTTACAAGGGAGAAAATAATCTCAGTTGAGATTTCATATTTGTTTTGCAAGAAAGTAGAACAAGAAAAAGAAACAAAAACCAAGTACTTTTTTTTCAAATTTTTCAATATATATGTATATATATGCTTTTAATTCTACATTTTTTATAAATTTTTCGATATCTTTTTTTTTTAATTCTAGATCAACATCTACTTAGGAGTTATGTTATGCATTTCAGGAACACTGCAACGTGATATCATCAGTATCCCAGGTGCAACAGAAAATATTTGAATGAGAATAAGTAGCCGATGCAGTTGGAACTTTCTATATCCAATGAAACACAATTTTCCTCCACCTCTGAAAAATATACAGAATTTGATATTGGGTTTGTGGACGGCTAAAAGATTTTATTTATCGCTCTTACTAAAAACGAAGCATTCGTGGTTGAGTGTTAAAGACAGACGTAATAGTTCGAGCTTGAATAAGTGTTGCATTAGCAAAAAAAAAGTATGACTCCTACAACAGAGTTATTATCCAAAACAGAGAAAATCCTGCTTACTCGACTTGAGCCAAAGCTACAAAGTTAAAGGCATCAGATCAATTAGCAAGTCTTGCCTATCTCTATAGAGCATAAACGAATAACATATGCAGAAGAGCAGGATAAAGTTGCATCCATTTCAAAGGGTTTATTTGTTTTGAAAAAGTATGTGTACAGAATAAACATAAAAATGAAAAACAAAACACACTAACAGACGAAAACAAACAAAGCAAAACCGAACAAAACAAAAGGGTGAGAGCATCACAATTCCAAAACACATACATCTATCCCCCCAAAAAGACAAAAAGGACAAGAAAAAAAAAAATCAAAACAAATCAAATTGAAGGGGGAAATCAGGCAAAAAAAATGACTGCCGAAATATTGTAAAAAATTTCTATGCCAGACAAGTCACAGTATTATAACAAAATAAAATTCTTTTTCAAACATTTTCTTCTAAGCCCTTAAAAGGGCTTTCAGATACACTTTGGCATTTATTTCTTCTTTAGTAATTTGGCTTTCTCTGCTTATAGTTGTTTTTGTTTCTTTGTACCTGTCTTCGTTGTCCTCGAACATAGTTCCTAATAATTTTGGTGAATTCTTTGTTAAATCTGTTTTCTTTTCCTTTATTGGTGAATTCCTGATTTTCATTTAATTCCGGGGGCAACTATAGGCTTCTAATGAAATGTATAAACAATGTTAGTGATATGTGAACAGAAACTTTCAGGAAGGCCAGGTAGAGAGTGTATGAATTTTTCAGTTTTCGGAGCTCTATGAATTCGTCGACTTCGGAACGCTTATGTTATTTATAGTCGAGTAAAAAGGAGCAATAAGAAGTTTCTTGGTGAATTTTGAATATGATATGACATCAGTAAAAGTATGATACTTAGCTTCAGATATGCTATGATATGTTGGCCATAAATATGAATCTCGAATAACGGAATAAACACTAACAATTATGTATATTAAATCTTTCATTGCTGAATCAAAGCGGTTGTCTGTTTTTTTTTCCATGCAAAGTACATGTATAGACAAAATGGGCGTAATGAGACACTTTCAATAGATTATCCAGTTTCAGCATTTTGAAAAATTCTTCATATTTATATATATAAAAAAACGGTGGAGAAATGTAGTACCAAAATTTCCATTCGCCTAATGAACCAAATTATTGCAACTTGTTCCCTGAGGAGAATTACCTATAAAAGGGTAAAATTTTTAGTTTGCGTTTTGTTTTTCTCTTTTGTTTTAAATATGCCGGTTTGGTATAACATATTTAATTATTCAAAAAATTCACATGTACCTTATTCAAAATTTGTTTTCTCTTTCACTTTTTGGGGGAGGCGACTAAATTTTTTAAGCAACCAGTAAGATCAAGCCAAAGAGGGGTGCTAAGGTTTGGGGCTGATCTCGGCCTTTATTTTGAAAACATCTACTAATTCAGTTTCAATTTGTATCTTTGTGTCATGAATTCCACTATCTTTGTCACGCCCTTGTAGTGATGGACATTTTCCGGTTCTCTTATATCTGCCCAACTACGAACTGACGTTTTCTTGTCTGCCAATTTAATTCAATACATCTATGTGATAAATCTATGGTCTGACGATCTTGTACAAGTTCTGTGTCTCTTGCCAGAACAGCAGGTAATACAGTGGTGTTCTTTGTCGTTTTCTGCTTGAAGATAAACCTCTGCTGTGCCTTCTCTAAACACATTCTTAAAAAACGCCCGAATATGTACTTCATTCAAGTTGAAAGGAACTTTAAATAATTGAAAAGAAATTAAACGGCAACAGACGTTGTTTATATAGCGCGGACGTTTTTGAAGACATGGGATTGAAATTTTTTCTAATAAATTGGCCAATCAAATTTGTCGTTACATTTTACATTAAGAATAAACAAACTTGTAGAATTTTTAACTGATAATTATAAAAGTAAAGCAGACATGATATAAAGAATAAAAAGAATTATTGAGTATAAAGACATCATTTTCAACATCCTTACATCGTTGGAAAATCAATTTTTATTTGTTTTCTGTATAACAATAAATTTCCTTTTATATTACAATATTAACCCCCTTTAATAATTTCTGACTTTCATAAAATTTTCTGACCATAAATTTACATTTACTTTATTTCGCATAATTTCGAGAGGAGGTGTTTCAAATAGAATTTAAAATGAATATATTTGCACTGATTGAGTGCTTTTTGAAAGTAAAGAATTCACTTGCTAGTCTTAAAATCGTTTAAAACCTTAACAAGAAAATTAATTTTAATAATATACTTGAAATTGATCGCCTTAAAGGAACGCACTCATTTACAAGGGAGAAAATAATCTCAGTTGAGATTTCATATTTGTTTTGCAAGAAAGTAGAACAAGAAATTTTCACATACCGAAAGAAACAAAAACCAAGTACGTTTTTTTTTTCAAATTTTTCAATATATATGTATATATATGCTTTTAATTCTACATTTTTTATAAATTTTTCGATATCTTTTTTTTTAATTCTAGATCAACATCTACTTAGGAGTTGTGTTATGCATTTCAGGAACACTGCAACGTGATATCATCAGTATACCAGGTGCAACAGAAAATATTTGAATGAGAATAAGTAGCCGATGCAGTTGGAACTTTCTATATCCAATGAAACACAATTTTCCTCCACCTCTGAAAAATATACAGAATTTGATATTGGGTTTGTGGACGGCTAAAAGAAATTATTTATCGCTCTTACTAAAAACGAAGCATTCGTGGTTGAGTGTTAAAGACAGACGTAATAGTTCGAGCTTGAATAAGTGTTGCATTAGCAAAAAAAAAGTATTACTCCTCCAATAGAGTTATTGTCCAAAACAGAGAAAATCCTGCTTACTCGACATGAGCCAAAGCTACAAAGTTAAAGACATCAGATCAATTAGCAAGTCTTGCCTATCTCTATAGAGCATAAACGAATGCCATATGTAGAAGAGCAGAATATAGTTGCATACATTTCAAAGGGTTTATTTGTTTTGAAAAAGTATGTGTACAGAATAAACATAAAAATGAAAAACAAAACAAACTAACAGACGAAAACAAACAAAGCAAAACCGAACAAAACAAAAGGGTGAGAGCATCACAATTCCAAAACACATACATTTATCCCCCCCCAAAAGGACAAAAAGGACAAGAAAAAAACAAAATCAAAACAAATCAAATTGAAGGGGGAAATCAGGCAAAAAAAATGACAGCCGAAATATTGTAAAAAATTTCTATGCCAGACAAGTCACAGTATTATAACAAAATAAAATTCTTTTTCAAACATTTTCTAAGCCCTTAAAAGGGCTTTCAGATACACTTTGGCATTTATTTCTTCTTTACTAATTTGGCTTTCTCTGCTTATAGTTGTTTTTGTTTCTTTGTACCTGTCCTCGTTGTCCTCGAACATAGTTCCTAATAATTTTGGTGAATTCTTTGTTAAATCTGTTTTCTTTTCCTTTATTGGTGAATTCCTGATTTTTATTTAATTCCGGGGGCAAGTATAGGCTTCTAATGAAATGTATAAACAATGTTTGTGATATGTGAACAGAAACTTTCATGAAGGCCAGGTAGAGGGTGTATGAATTTTTCAGTTTTCGGAGCTCTCTGAATTCGTCGACTTCGGAACGCTTATGTTATTTATAGTCGAGTAAAAAGGAGCAATACGAAGTTTCTTGGTGAATTTTGAATATGATATGACATCAGTAAAAGTATGATACTTAGCTTCAGATATGCTATGATATGTTGGCCATAAATATGAATCTCGAAGAACGGAATAAACACTAACCATTATGTATATTAAATCTTTCATTGCTGAATCAAAGCGGTTGTCTGTTTTTTTTTCCATGCAAAGTATAGACAAAATGGGCGTAATGAGACACTTTCAATAGATTATCCAGTTTCAGCATTTTGAAAAATTCTTCATATTTATATATATAAAAAAAAGGTGGAGAAATGTAGTACCAAAATTTCCATTCGCCTAATGAACCAAATTATTGCAACTTGTTCCCTGGGGAGAATTACCTATAAAAGGGTAAAATTTTTAGTTTGCGTTTTGTTTTTCTCTTTTGTTTTAAATATGCCGGTTTGGTATAACATATTTAATTATTCAAAAAATTCACATGTACCTTATTCAAAATTTGTTTTCTCTTTCACTTTTTGGGGGAGGCGACTAAATTTTTTAAGCAACCAGTAAGATCAAGCCAAAGAGGGGTGCTAAGGTTTGGGGCTTATCTCGCCCTTTATTTTGAAAACATCTACTAATTCAGTTTCAATTTGTATCTTTGTGTCATGAATTCCACTATCTTTGTCACGCCCTTGTAGTGATGGACATTTCCCGGTTCTCTTATATCTGCCCAACTGCGAACTGACGTTTTCTTGTCTGACAATTTAATTCAATACATCTATGTGATAAATCTATGGTGTGACGATCTTGTACAAGTTCTGTGTCTCTTGCCAGAACAGCAGGTAATACAGTGGTGTTCTTTGTCGTTTTCTGCTTGAAGATAAACCTCTGCTGTGCCTTCTCTAAACACATTCTTAAAAAACGCCCGAATATGTACTTCATTCAAGTTGAAAGGAACTTTAAATAATTGAAAAGAAATTAAACGGCAACAGACGTTGTTAATATAGCGCGGACGTTTTTGAAGACATGGGATTGAAATTTTTTCTAATAAATTGGCCAATCAAATTTGTCGTTACATTTTACATTAAGAATAAACAAACTTGTAGAATTTTTAACTGATAATTATAAAAGTAAAGCAGACATGATATAAAGAATAAAAAGAATTATTGAGTATAAAGACATCATTTTCAACATCCTTACATCGTTGGAAAATCAATTTTTATTTGCTTTCTGTATAACAATAAATTTCCTTTTATATTACAATATTAACCCCCTTTAATAATTTCTGACTTTCATAAAATTTTCTGACCATAAATTTACATTTACTTTATTTCGCATAATTTCGAGAGGAGGTGTTTCAAATAGAACTTAAAATGAATATATTTGCACTGATTGAGTGCTTTTTGAAAGTAAAGAATTCACTTGCTAGTCTTAAAATCGTTTAAAACCTTAACAAGAAAGTTAACTTTAATAATATACTTGAAATTGATCGCCTTAAAGGAACGCACTCATTTACAAGTGAGGAAATAATCTCAGTGGGGATTTCATATTTGTTTTGCAAGAAAGTAGAACAAGAAATTTTCACATACCAAAAGAAACAAAAACCAAGTACGTTTTTTTTCAAAATTTTCAATATATATATATATATATATGCTTTTAATTCTACATTTTTTATAAATTTTTCGATATCTTTTTTTTTAATTCTAGATCAACATCTACTTAGGAGTTATGTTATGCATTTCAGGAACACTGCAACGTGATATCATCAGTATACCAGGTGCAACAGAAAATATTTGAATGAGAATAAGTAGCCGATGTAGTTGGAACTTTCTATATCCAATGAAACACAATTTTCCTCCACCTCTGAAAAATATACAGAATTTGATATTGGGTTTGTGAACGGCTAAAAGATTTTATTTATCGCTCTTACTAAAAACGAAGCATTCGTGGTTGAGTGTTAAAGACAGACGTAATAGTTCGAGCTTGAATAAGTGTTGCATTAGCAAAAAAAAAAAGTATTACTCCTCCAATAGAGTTATTGTCCAAAACAGAGAAAATCCTGCTTACTCGACATGAGCCAAAGCTACAAAGTTAAAGACATCAGATCAATTAACAAGTCTTGCCTATCTCTATAGAGCATAAACGAATGCCATATGCAGAAGAGCAGAATATAGTTGCATACATTTCAAAGGGTTTATTTGTTTTGAAAAAGTATGTGTACAGAATAAACATAAA